>NW_010579567.1:148165-176120 GCF_000705375.1 Tinamus guttatus
TGGCACACTCTACATAGATATTTTTTCTTTTAGAATTGAGTTTGACCTTAAGTGGTGTAGTTTAGTCAGGGCAGCTTTGTTGGCTGCAATGCTACCCTTCTGCAGCTTTCCAGTATGTTAACACTTTAAGAGCCAAACTGAGGAATTGGTGACAATCTGTAGAGGTTTCCTTCATTCACTAAGCTTTGTATTCTTGTATCATATTCATGAGTGATGCAACTAGAAATTATATGAGAAAGTGTTGATCATTCACAATGCCAGCATGATGTTTTAGTTAAATAATCTTTATCTAAAAGCAATAAATTGGCTGAATAGCACCTAATACCGAGTTATTTTTAGCTGTATTCTTAAAGCTTCCTTTTGAAACTTGTGCTTACTTGTTTTGGAATGTTCTGATTTTTGTTGTTTCCTTCTTCCCTTTCATAGCTGCTTGTAATATTAACCATATATTCATAAATAAAAAAGCAGCCCTCTTCCCTGAAGGAAGTTTGTTGGGTGTTTGTGAAAGATTGGTTCAGGGAGTTAATTCCACTGGACCACACACACTTGCCAAACAAGCCATTAATTTTGCAATCATAAGCATAGTTAAATGATTTATTAAGGTAAAGTATACTTATATTGTCAGAAAATGATAAACGGAATGTAATTCTAGTACATTCTGACTAGTCTTAGTATCAGGAATTTGTGCAAGCTTACAGCTTCAAAACAGAAGTTCTGTCTGACTATAAATGGCAAGTATCTTTTGATAATATCATCCTAAAAAGACTCTTAAATATATGCTAACTGCTGTGAGAAAAAGTAAATTGTAAAAGTCTATTTAATTACGACCGGCAAACTGAGGGATCTGGACAGATTGAGGCTTTTAATTCCCAGTACTGCCTATGGGTGCTGAAGGATCTCATTTGTCCCAGAACTGATTGTAAGAAGTCTGATGTAGTACTGTCAATTTCAGATTTCTGGAAGATGCAAGTTTAGGGCTAAAATTGGAACAAAAAAGACTGGATTTGAATATCAACCTGTTCAGTAATTTTAACTCCACTTGCTCAGTCTGTCCATATGCGTATATGTGTGTCTGTATGTGTACATGATTAACTCAGAAGTAAGCTTCGTGTGTTTGAAAGCTTGCTTGTTCCCTCCAGCTGCATCACTTGATCTAGTGAAAGCTATTATGTCTTCCTATAAATCTTGCCTGACTTATCTCCTTGGGCTATTGTAGCTACCAGAACAATAAAGTTTAATTTGCTGGCTCTTGCACATGTATTTCAGCCAGTTTATGGAGAAATGTAGAGTAAGATAAACAAAATTTGATACATGAGGTGATCAAGTGCAAGTTAAGATCCTGTCTAAAAATAAACTAAATACTATAAAGAGTGGGCAGCCAGAATACAAGAATAACTGGTGAAGCGGAAAAAGGGGTGGATAGGATGGTTACTTGTTTTTTTTGGTAGCAAGTAAGTATACAACTTAGAAATTTTGTTTTGTGTTCAGAAGTCTGCATGTAGAACAATCAATCATATTCTAAAAGGCTGTTTCTTCACAGCTTTCTGCATTGAATTGTTTCCAGATTATTAATTAACAGGAAATGTTTCTGGAATATTCTGGATAATAAAAAAGCAGAATATTTACTGCTCATCCTTTGCAGAAGCAAATGCGAAAAACCATTCAGGAGCTCCCTTTTTATATTATATACAATTTAGTATTTAACTAAAAGCGTTTATGGGTGGATTTTTGTTATTTCATATATATTGGGCTTAATGTCCCTGATGACAAAGATGTAACTGTATTTAATTGCTTTCATATATAATATTTATCAAGTTAATTCATTACTAGGTGAACTGAGGGATACCAAATCTTGTCTAAGTGGTGTTTTTTTTTAATCACAAATTTAAATGTAGTTAATAACACAATAAGGAGTCAGTGATAAAATAACTAATAGCATTGATTGCTTAGAAAGGGATGTATTTTGGATTTATAGGAAGGCACTCTTTTTTTTAAATGTAGGAAGCATATTTCCTGGGGAAGAGGCATATATGTTGTAGGAAACAGCAGCTGTAGTCATGAAACAATTGAACAACAGAAGAGACTGACTCTCTGGCTGAATGTCTAATTGCCTTTGCTCCTTATGGCATTGCTTAGGTTTGCTGCACAGTGGATTGCTGCAGCACTCTCCATGCCATCTGCCTATGCGGCCTCTCTTCTAGCTGTGGAGGTGGATCTAGTTCTGGACTCTCAGCTTGGGTTACTGCCACGACCCTCTGAGTGCCTCCTTGTGTACTGCCACTATGCTTGCCACATGCAGTTTAGCCTTCTCTGTCACCTTCCTTTGAGACAGAGTTGATGAGCCAAGTAAGGCTGCCCTGTGGACTCTTGGCTGCTGTTCAGACCAGCCTGCTGTATGAAAGGGATCCGCACTTGAGTTTAGATTGCTCAAAGATCCTCACTTCAGACAGTCTGTGTTTCTGCTGTTAAGCAAGAGACAACTATTTTGCTTTCTCCTCTGTGTTCTCTCACAGGATGGAATAGATCCTGATGTCTTTACCTCCCAGATAGCCTTCAAACTAATTTTGATAAAAATAATCACAGGAATTTTCTGTCCCGGATGTCTGAGACATGACTGGTCACAAACTACCTCAAATGGGTATTTTGTCATTTGGCTTCTCCAAGTCAGGAGAATAAAAAATGAATGCTGTCAAATGAAAGCACTCTAAATAGCTTAATATGCATTACCTTAGGCAGTGGTAGACCTTTTAGTCTTCATTTTGTCCTGATTCCAATAAGACTTTATCTTTCTCATTTTCACTCTCACAAGATGAAGATGCCTTCCTCTTCCCAAATTAGCTCCCCAAAATCTGAAAAAGCATTTCAGAAATGCGTCACTATAAATCATTAAATATTTGTGCTGGGGGCATGCCTTGCCTTCTATTATGTGAGTGATGCTTCTTTTTAGTGCCTGATCTGCAAACAATATGAGCATCTTGATGCTGCGAAGCAGAGTACTGGTCTTTTTCTGCTGTTCTTTCCACTGTGATTCAGGCAAATATATTTCTACAGAAAGTAAATATGTAACAGCTTAATGTGGTAGAAGTTGAGGCTTGTTTCTCAGCTTGCATTTTGAAACACAGAAATGAAAACTCCCAGGTGCACCTTTAGTGAGCAAGTGTGTGCATGAAATAACAGTAGTTTGGATGTTAGAGCTATGTGCAGGCTTAGAGGTCATCCAAGTCAATGTATGCTCAGGTGCTAGGGCCTCATAGAACAGTGCACAGATTTTTACCAACTCACTATGGCAGCTCAGTATTTTTTTTCTTCATACAGAAATAATAGAATGGGTCTCTGAAGAAAAAGAAACCAGAGTAATATAGACGGAAAATCCTTGAGAGAAGGCTAGGATCAGGCAAGCTTGAAGAACATATTTTTCTGTTTGTGCTTGTTCAAGGCAGCAGGTAGTGTGGATTGAGACAATCCATTGATACTTTAATGTGGGAATACTTTGTCCAATGCAAGTAGGTAAGTGCACTAACTTAGGAAACAAAGAAAGGGTTTGCAATCCTATGTGTCAGGCTTAGAAGAAATATTCGACTGGTGCCAGCCTTAAAATGGATCCTGCATCCTGGCATAACAGAATCAGCTGCCTCAGACTTCTCCATGTGCTTTGTCTGCACCAGTGATAGTGTCTTTAGGATGTGTATGCCATGAGAGGAGTGAGTGATTGCTTCTGTGTATGACCAGATGTTTTGTTTGATAACCATTGATCAAATTTCCCAAGGCAAAAGAAACATTAGAAAATTAATTAAGATATAATGCTTGTCTCCTAAGAGAGTTCTGGCTATGCTAATTAATAAAGCCAAGTTGAAAGATTTTGTTCAAGGAGTACTGAAACACTTGCATTCAGAGCAGCTGTCATTGAAGTATATTAGTATCACAGATGTGACCTATTCAGAAGGCACAGAATTTCTACTCATACCTGCTGCTGATGTGCAGATTTGTGTATTAGAGTTATGGCGAAACCAAGATGATGTTCTTATGGGAACAAAGGTTATTTTAATGAGTTAGTTTGCTGTGACACAGGAGCCTTCCTTCCTCTCTGCTGAAATAGCAGAAAAACACTGAATTTTTAAGGTGAAGCCATGAGTACTCAGCACAGATGAGCCCTAGCCCTTCTCTCTAAGGGAAGGGTGTATATGGCTGCTAGAGAACCTGCAAGAATTTCCCTGCATGGGCTCATCATTTACTGTGGCTCATGTTAGTTGTAACCAAATTTTCTTAAAGTTCTTCGGTCACTTCAACCTCAGTGACTAGTAAGACACTGCAGTTTTTCTCTCATGACATGTGCAAGAAGACTCTTTGAAGGCCAAAATAAGAGATTGTTCAGGTTAATAGGAGCATTATAGCAACCTTCATCTGGTGCTGAAACTAAAACCAGAAACAATCGTATTAGTATTTTGGACTGGAAGTTTTAAAAACAGCTCTAATTAGAACTCCCATCCCTCCATACTTGGTCTGAGGGGTCTGGACAGATAAGTTTATCGGAAGCCTGCTATGGTCAGTCATGCAGGAAATAAAGCTATTAGAAGACCTGCTGATTTGAAGACTATGTTTAAGAAAGGTAACCATTAAGTGTAAAAATAAGTAAGAAAAGATCTCCTTTGACATATTATCAGCTATAGCAGCCTGGCAAATTAATGAAAAATTATTGCAACTTTTCAGACTAACAGTTAAGAGACAGATGGGTGTATTTGTTTCCTAGGTTACTGGAGCACATTTTGGTTCATATGTCAAGTGACTTGCAGCAAAACAGAAAATAGGTTGACTGGAAAGGCATTCTCTGCCTTTCTCTCCTGAGAATATGCCTATATACAAGGCAGAAAAAAAGTCCAATAATTAAAAGGATCTGGAGCACCTAAAAATTGTGAGCCTGCAGATATTAAAAATTACAATGAAGAGACCCAGTGGTTGATTGACGTGGAAGATCGATCTTAACAAGTAAGGTAGCAAAAAGGGTGTGGTTTTGACAGATTGAGTCAGATAAGCAGTCAGAAATTGTATTGTGCAAATTTTGTGATGAACTGCTACCATTAACCAAAAAGAAATCTGCTGAATTGGCCAAGGTTAAACAAATACCTAACAGAACTCAAATGTAAATAGTAGCTCTAGAATAGTTTCTTCAGAAAAGGCAAACATGAGAATAAAATTATCTTATAATATGTAGGGAGGAGATATGGAAATAACAAGAACATGACCTATTAATTTGGGAAAGCTGCTTTTGTTCCCATAGAAACAAAAATGATAGATATATTTTAATGGTTGCTCCACAGCCCAGAGACTTTCATTACTGCCCGGAGATCACTGGCAATAGATTAAACAGGCAGGGTTCAAACTGAGCCATCACTGCTGATGGAAGAGTTTTCAAAACTGAGTGCCATTTATTGAGCTCGAAATCTTGAAAAAACTAGGAATGTATTACAATAACTGATATTTAAGGGAGAAGGAGGATGTTAGTGAGGCTTATCTGTGTGGAACAGACTTAAAAGTTGGGGTACAAGTTAAATCATTTTTGGCACAACTTGTCCTTGTTGCCAAAAACTACATAGTTAGAAATTTCTTTATGGTAATGACATTGTATCATCTAAATCAGTATTTTATGACAATATGAATTGATTCTGAGCATTTGCAAGCCTCAGTCTTTTAAACATCCCAAACCCTTGAGGCTCTCTCTTCTACACTGGATCATATCTAACTACTTCTAGATGTGGTCTTCAGAGAATATTAATAACCTGGAAAGCAAAACTTTGTCTCTTGTTAACTCATATCACTTCTTAGCATGATTACAGTTGAAGCAATTTAGTGCAGTAACTGGCAGAGAGGCTTGCCATTACTGAGTTCTGAAGCAAGAAGCAGATGCAAGTATGCTAGTACGGGGAGTGCTGAAAGTTAGATATGAACAAACCGAAACCCATCTTCTCTTTTTTTTTTAAGCTCAGGCATAATTGTATTGGTCACATCATTACTGATATATTTATACATATAGCAAGCCAGCTAATATGTCTTAATGTCTAGTGATCAAGGAAGACATTTAACTCTGTATTATTTGTAATACATGGTCTTTTCAGTAGGAAGAAGCATGGCACAAGAGTCCTGATCTGGTTTAAAATCCAGCAATTTTGTGTTGTGCTGTCAGCTTGGACACTGACTTGTGATTTTGTCATGCCATTTTCTTTTGACTGCTCATCTCCTTTCACAAAACTTTGTGTCCGTTACAACTGGATATTAGAACAGGAAAAAGTGAAAATAAATCTCTTGAGTTTGGATGGGGAAAGCACATGCTCCATTTATCACACAACATTGGCAAAGATGCAAGTTATTTGGGGGTAAATGAGTCTGTAGTTGGCTGAATCTGTTTGTTCATGCTAATCATTTGACCCTTTAACACAGCGACTTGTAGTTAGTTGACTTTTTGCTTTTATTAACCTTTATGTGTCTCAGAATGAAGCAGCTGAGACTCTATGGACCCTTCTGTGTAGCACAAGAAGTGTGGGTTGTTTTGTTATTTTTTTTCTTCTCTGCTTCTCTTTGAGTTTTTAAAACTTAATTCTAAATCCAGTGCTGTGCCTCTGCCCTGTAAAGAAACTCCTTAGCATATACAAGGGATATCCTGAGATGAGGAAACATTGAAACTTCATATTCTGTCTCTGGACAAAAAAGTAGTAGCAATTTATGATTTGTCACAAGACTAGAAATAATCTTTGAACCATTGGTCTCATTAGAAAGAGGCTGGTTGTTATGGTAATATTATTATCCCAATCAGGGAATGAACAGAGTTTATGAATAGGGTCATAAAACAGCAATTATGAGACATGTCAGAATGAAAGAATTGGGCAAGAAACAGTCTTTCAGGAAGTGATTGTTGGCAAATTTCCCAGGAAGCTTCTATTCTAGAGGTGTCTGATTCATCTAATCTGCAGTTCATGGAGTACCACAATAATTGCTTGCTTATTGAATGAGAATCTTGGGATCAAGACCATTCACCAACTTCTGATGCTCCACAGTGATCTAGGAAACTCTTTTTTCTACCTGTCCTACTCAGGGGTTGGCTATATCCTACAGACTCTTAGGGCTGTCCTTATGATCATAAAACTTTTAAAATATTCAGAACTTTGAGAGTGATATTAACAGAGTGTTCTGCACATAGTGCATGGTATGATGGCATCAACGAGCAAGATTTTGAAGTTGATGCTTTTGGAGAGTTCTCTGGAAACAGAAGCAAGGGAGTTTTGTTTGTTTGCTTTAAGATAGAAGGTTAAGGCTCCTGTATTATATAACATTGTTTTCCTGAGCTAACATGAAATTTATTAACTCAGTCTTTTCTATTTATGAGCAAAGAGTAAGACTAAACAGCAGAATTTAACTGTGAGGAGTAAAACTTAACAGAAAGGAAGCAAAAAATATTGCCTTAATAACAGGAAAAAGGAGCAGAGTTTTGTTTTTTTTTGATATTTAGCCTGCGAGCTTTCAAATGGGTTCCCTCCATTTTCAAGGCATACAAAATTTAGATGGTGGTATAATATAGGTGACAAGTGGTTCAGTAGCTGATTTGCTGAAGTGCTGCCTACACATTTCTATGCTGATTCTGTGCAGAACCTTTCATTTTCGTGCAAATAGGACACGTAATCCAGAGACTGGACTATGAACCTGGGCCTGGAGAACATTGCTGCTTAGCTCTTGTGGAAGACCTTGTTCAGCTGCATGCCCAGAAATATAGTAATTGAGCACTTTCCATTTTCTTTCAGTCCTGACGGGCCTATATGCCTGAAAGTGTTTCTACCTCTTCTCTTTTTTTTTTTTTTTTTTTTTTTTTTTTTGGTCTGGTAAAAGAAACTGCCTTGATGTAGTCTTTGCTGTATTCATCCTGATAGTACTACTGTCAAATATGGTAGTGCTGTTTTCCTCATTTTAGAGGAAAAAAGGAGACTAGAGGGGATTAAGAAAGATAAACTTGGGCTAGAGAAATTTGACTGTAGCCATTTTATCTCTGCAAACCTGCCTTTGGGGGAAGAGAGGTTCCTGCAGCGATCAGTTCCCAGGCGAAACCTAGTTTACCTGCTCTGGGTCTTGCAGAAGAACCCCTCTATTTCTCCATTGGCTATAGTTATTTTTGGGTTCTGTATAATGACTGTAAAGTGACTTTTACATTTCCCAGCCGCATGCTGGGAAGAAATGAATTTAAACTATGTGGTGCTTAAATATTTTGTTTCAAGAATTGGGTATTTAAGAGCCACGGGGCCTCTAAAGCATGACTTAATACATTTGTCTGATGAAGTCACCTGAGGAGCTTCATCATTCTTTCATCATGGTGCAGTCTCACTGCAAGGCATTCTAACCCACAGGAGTGGAAAGTCTGTCTGAACTGAAGCCTGCTGAATTGCTTCAGTCCTTTAATAACTGCTCTATCTACTGTAGTAGATAGGTAGTGACTGTAAAAGAAACACACCAAAGTAGTGTGTGGCAGTTTGGAGATCTCTTGGGTAGCTTTTGAAAAGGTAAAAATGAACTAAAATGTCATCAATTGTGACAATACAGAGCCCATCCTCTTCTTGCTGTCAGACTTGCAGAATCAGACTTGTATGAAAATTCTGATGCTCTTGAAACTAATTCAATAGGAAATGGGGGGAGGGAACATGTCAGATCTTTTTCAACATTCTGAGTATTTTAAATTAAAATACTTTATTAAAATACTTTTTTCCCTTTATTTTTACAACTTCATAGATATGTAGTGTAATGATAGATGTAGACAAAAATGTGGGTTTTGAAACAAAGCACGACAAAAATTAGTAATTTAACATATTCATGTTTTGGATTAGTTTTTTGAAAGAGAAATCCTTTGTGAAACAGAACTCCTCCGTTTTTCCTCTTTCTAATTAAGCTAACTGAAAATACTAATTAAGCTAACTGAAAATTCTCTTTTAAAGAGAAGACAGTTTTAATTGATAGATTTAATGAGCTCTGTACTTATTTTTGAACTTCCTCATTTATACAAGCCAATAATAACTTCCCTTTCACCTGAATGTTATGAAGGTAAATGTATTAAAATATATTTACTCAAATTATCTGTGCCAGAATACATATGTTCCTGAGATATCTATTTATGCTCTCTAACTCTCTACTGCTAATAAAAATCACAGAATATCCAAAACTTGACTGAAGACCATTGGGGCTACAGGTGCTAATTATCACTGCAGTGAAGGTGCTTATTATTTATTTGCATATGGCTTATAATATGAGTGTGTGTGACTAGCCATATAAATAAGAAAGAATCCCTTCTGTTCATAATTTGCTGTATGAAGTCATGAAAAACAGTGTTTTTTGTGATGAATTTCTGTAATGCAGATCATGAGCAAAATGGCAAGTTCAGAAAGATATTAATGGTGCAATGGAATGATAGAAGCAGGACTGAATGCAAACAACTTGAGAACATGGTGGAGAGGTTAGAATTTAGATTTTAACCCAGTGTTTCTGAGAAGAATTAATTTAAAATTGGAACCCTTCCAGTATTGCTAAGGTAGGGCACAAGGATCCAGTCTTTTGAATTGACACTGGATAGATACATTAATAACAGTTCAGGATAACTTATGACTTGATACACAGTCAGCATCATGCACATAAGAACGTTCTTGCATGCAATGGGTATTTAGTGTGTAGCATTTACAGTATCCTTACCTCTAAGTTCTGAAATACAACCCCATTTTGCTGGGGTAAATCTCAGAACAAAAAAGGTATCTGGCAAGAGCTGATAGAAAGGTGAGGATGGATTAGATAAAGCAAAGCTCCTCTGATTTAAACTGTTGTAAGAAAGCACTGTTAAGCTCTCTGCTCTTAGAATTTTGGGCTTTTTAGCAAGCCAATGAAATCAGATCCTAGAGTGTGGCAGAATGTCAGTCTCCAAGGAGTAGGGTAGGGACCTAAATATAGCTCTAACTGGAAAGTATTTGGATGGCACTGACATAGGGAATGTTTTATGAGGTTTCCATGTATAAATAAAAGATGAATGCAATTAGTGCTCACCGTAGGATGTTTCCTTCTAGGTGACCTGAATTTGCTTTTTCTATGGTTTTCAGCAGGTCATAAAATGCCCTTTGAATATCAAACAGTTTAAATAAGCTGCCATAAGCATCTCCATAACCTTTTGTAACTGTCTTATGGATGATTTTTTTTCCCTTTGAAATCCATATCGGCTATTCTCTTTCAGATTATTACTTCAAATATGTTCCTCAGCTTGCTTCTAATTAGTGATTCCATCTTTTTTATATGCTACAGATGAGCAGGGTTCTTACTCTTTCTCCAGGTCATAACTGAATGTGTTTTTATAAATACTAAGGTCTTATACTTTTGCACTCTTGAAACTTTTAGTGCTAATTGACGTGTCTGTGATGACAAGTATATGATTGCATCCTCATCTGAAGCTTAACCATCAGAGTAACTGAAAGCCTGAGGTTTCCGTGAAGTTCTTGCAAGTTACATCTGCTCCATACCTCTGGTACTCGCACCTCATTTATTTCAAAACTGTGTGATAAAGTTCGAAACATATCAGATCTTATTAAATTGCCTGTGTGTGTGTATATATATATATATAATTCCTGCTCTTCATAAAATCACTGGCCTTGAAACTTTCTTCGGAACTAAGTCCACTTGACTTTCCTTGGAGATAAGGATATCGTGCAGCATAATGAACAGTAAGATTAATTTGTGGGTGATTTCTTATATCTGTGCTACTATGCAATCAAATTGTTTCAATAAAAGGGTCTACAATAACTCTTTCAGAAGATTCAAGTTCCTCCTAAAGGGTATACTGCATCACATAAAGGACATTTGTGGTGTAATTTGCACTGGAAAGGACAATGTCTTGGAAAGAGCCTGCTTCACAATTCAATAGTAAAGCTAGTAGCTTTTTTCTCGGGGAATTTTTCTTTTCCTGATGTTAATTTCATTCTTGAAGTTATAATTATCTGTTTCTAGTATTGACACTTCAGAAATCTGAAGTTATAAGGAACAAACATAGAGGCAGAGGAACTTCATATAAGAAAATAAAAACATTTATATGATTATCTATTATCACACAAAATAAAATACGAAATAAAATATGTTCAAAATATGACAAATTTGAAATAACTTTTTCAGTATATGTATTCTCGGGTGTCTTTCATTCCCAAGGGCTATTTGATGTTGGAAACTTAATGTAATGCCATATGAGTAGTAGTTCAACAATAGCTTCCTGGGTATGCAGCTAGTTTGGAAGGCAAGGAAAATCTGATTTGGGTAATACACAGTGTCTCCCCTCAGTTTTCCCACTCTGGTATTTTTCTTTAAGTTTTTCTCTACAACATCAAAATTAAGGGCCGAGATGGGTGATGAAATTACCATGTGCATGCTGTTAGCCCTTAGCAGTGAAAGAAATTTGAAGTGACCTACTTTACCTCATAATCCATTACTGCAATTACTGACATGCTGCAGTAAATCAGTTTTGTGTCCAAGTTCCATCCCAGCTTGGTGCTCTTAATTACAAAAAGAATGTTCTGAGGAAAAGTAGATAAATCTCTAGTGCCCATAAACAAACATTAAATTTAACTTACATTTATGGCTGAATTTTGGCAAATGGAATGTCATTGTGGTGTTCAGACGTTTATGAAAGAATCAAACCTGCTTATGTCTAGAACAACTGTGGGAAAAAAAGGTGAGTAATTTGGCAGCCATATAACAGACATTGTATATTAGGAACAAGTCTATATAAATAATAATGACTGTTCAGTGCTCTGGTACTGTAATGTCAAACCATCTCAAAAGATTTTTAGATGAAAAAATGTAGATTTTGCTGTTCAGATATCAAACTGACTACATGTAGTAATGTCTACTCTGCAGGAACAAAAATTTTCATCCTTTCCGTCATTATTACATTATTTTAACAGGAAGACTTTGATTTTCAAGACAGCACCAGTAACCTCTTTTGTCCTTTAATGAACAGAGGTCCAAGAAAAGTAAAAGATCTGGTCTCGTGCACTCTTCTACAGTTTTGGATCTTTCCTCTAAAAACACCCAGAGAATTTAGAAGCTCTCGGCACGTAGTTTTTATGTATTTCTGGTGTCCTACTGAGATTTCTAGTTAGAAACTTGAGTCTGAATGTTATAGTTGAAATGGCATTTGACACTTATTTTAGAGTGCGGTTGTTGGGTGCAGTTTGTTCCTAATGACCTGATTTGTTTTTCAGAGTTTTTCAGAGAGAACTGCTATGCAGCAACATTTAGCTGTAGAACAAAAGCCCTCCTTTTATGCTAATCCTTCCCAGGAAATTAAAGTTTAATTTCTTCCTGAATCAAAATGTTTCCATCATATTCATAATGACTGAAATTTATTTTACTTTTTTTTTTTTTTTTTTTTTTTTTTTTTTTTTTTTTTACTATATGTGTTTTACTGTGCTTTATATTGATGTCCCTTAAGCCTAGATAGGTCTTATTGCTATTCTGTGGTCAGCTAATTTTGTATTGCTTTAGAAAAAAGACTATCAAGCTCAGAACGTCTTTTTTAACCCCAGGAAGGGCTAAATGCCCCTGATTTCGTAGAAGGTTTTCTTTCAGTTTTGCTTGTTCATTTTCTCTCTCTAAACATGTAACTTGTGACATTCAGTGGTCTCTAGATTGTTTTTGTCCTGGAGCAATCCCAGATGCATTGGCTAGGTGCTAAGAAAGCTCTATATTCCATGTTCCATATATATTTTTTTCTGAGAAATAGTATGATTATTCTCATCCTGGCAGGTAATATGTTGTGCAGTTGCATGGAAGCATCATGTGTTAACTGTGCCATTCACAGTCTGGAATGCCTCCAGATTTAGCAGCTGCTGAATCAAGGAAGAGAAAAATTTATTTATTTCTTCCTCAATCAGGATATTGATTCATTAGCAGGCTTGGTGCCAGAGCATGCATACATCCCCCTCTTTTTCTGTTACAGATGCTAGCTTCCTTCCCTCCTTCCCAGCTAAAATTAAGTAATATCAAACTAAATTTTAAGCAACACATTGAGAAACAGTCAATAAATTCCTGTTGTAGTTATTCTCAATACTGCCATAAATAATATATTTTGTCAGAAATATATATTTTAAAACAAGTCAGAAGAGGTGCAAGTGACATACCAGAAATGTTGGCTGTCACAGGGTTGGCATAAGCATCTTGGAGTCAGAGGGGCCATGCCAACAGCAAATGTACAGATATTTGAGCTAGAAATTCAGAATTAGGGGGACTACTACGTAGGCCGAAGGCTCAGGATTTGTCATGCTAGCTGTATAAAAATTGCAGATGAACTACTTCATTTCTAAAATTCTTGATGACCACGTATGTTCCTTGTGTGTATTGCTTTTTCGGCATAAAAAATATTGTACCATTTTCCTCACATTTCTCAGTGAAAAAAGGTGAAAAAGAAAGTGCACCAGTTTACATTTAGCAGCTTAATTCAACTCCATTTATTGTCAGAAATAGAACTGTGAAGTATTTGGGGGAGAACATGTTGAAGCTCAATAAACAGAAGCATAAAAGATGCTTTAGTGGTTTAATGTTTCCCACAAAGAAAAAGTATTATGAACGGAGCCTGCATTTTATTTATTATTGAGCACAAAAAAGTGTCCAAAGTTAAAGAATCTGAAGAAGGAGGAAAAAAAGGACACACAGCCTCTACCTAGGTGTGTCCTTTGAGACAGCCTGCGTCTGGGGAAAAAGGAAAAGACGTTTGGGGCAGGGATGTGAGAAAAGATGTATTTAAAAATCTATCAGGAAGAAGTGTTAAAAGATTATATAACTGGATAAGTTTTAGATGCTGTTGATCCACTGCTAAGATGTGTGTGCTAGTATTTTGGGTTTTACTGATTATTTACTACTTTATGCTGGCTGAATGTTACTCACTAAGATGCATTAGAAATGTATAGTTCATGTTGATTTCCTCCTTCACTGCATTTTTGCTTTCTTTATGATACAAATCAATGAGGAGTAATTCAATTGTATTGCCATCAGTAACTAGTTTTGCTGGCAGTTGAGATCACAAGAGAATATTGTGTGATTCTGGCCGAAGATCTCTCAGCACTTCTGCAAATTGTGTTTCCCAGCACAACTGTGTTGTTAGCTCTGTTCTGGTAAGATAAAGGGAAAACTAGAGAATGTTGGGATTAAGAAGAATAACTAAGAAATTAACTTTTTTCTATTGACTCTCTGCCTCAAAATGATTTTTCCACCTCAGGCAGCATTCATCTGCCTCTTAACAGTGAGGCTGTGTGATGCTCCGTATGTCACTGTGTTTGTTCTCCTATTATCTCAGAAGAAAAAGGTGTACGTTGGTAAAATAGAAGTCAGTCTCTAGAAACTTCAAGTTGGGTAGACAGAGGTCTATGCAAAACAGGGCCCCTGAGGAGATGGGTATTCCTGACAAGTGATCATGGTGATATATGGGATCTTTTGGAAGCCTTTTGGGCAGGGAAGTGCAAGAGCAGCTTACAGACTCTTAATGACTGATAAGCATAGTTGAGGAAAGTTGACAGTGATTTTGTGTGTGTGCTTTTTGGGGCTGTGGTGTTTTTTTGTTTGTTGCCTCTGTTTAAATGTGTTAGACCTGGCAATTATATTAAGATTACACAAACTGACACAGCTTCTCATTTCTGTTTGTTGCAGACTTGTCTCTGTCTACACATAATCTGCTGCAGAGTACAAAAGAAAATCTCATTAAATCTGAATTTTGTGGAAATGTATCTTTAGGAGATCTTAGTTAGAACAAGTGTATTCCTTGACTATCTAATTCCTTCTATTTCAGGAAGGATTTAGAAAAAAAAGTCATGTATTCCTACAAAATAATTTCAGAAGTTCAGTGATTTCAATAATTTTGGAAGCTTAGAGTTTTAGTTTGAGACTAAAACACCAAAAAATATTTGTAAGCCAAGAAAATAAATCTGCTACAGCAGAGGCAGTCAGAGAGCATGCAAGGCCAGGGAGGAGCAGCATAGGTAGCGTACTTGCAGTGTTCAGGAAAGGGGCCCATGTAGGTTTGTTTTCCGGCACTGTCAGGGTGTCTTCAACGTCACAAGTTTCATCACAACGTAAAGAAGTTTCCAAGTTCTGGGCAGAAGCTTGGAAGGTACTAACCATTCTAGTGCCAGCAAAACAAACCACTTAAGTATGTGTTTGACTTCAACAAGACTGTGTTGTCTTTGAAATTCTGCTGGCACTGGTGTGATGGTAGCATCAGAAGGACATATACAACAACACCTCAATCTTTGTGTCCTGAGCCATTTAAACAACACGGGCAACAACGTTAGTCTGTATAAAGTCAAAAACTTTTGAAAACAAACCCCCAAACCAGCCATGCCTAGTCATAGATTCTGAAGTCTTCTCTGGAAATTTGTGTTTCATTTACATGAAGACTCTTGTAATTTTTGACCTCTGAACGATGAGGTCTTGGGCTATTCCTACATTCCTGTTTTTTGCCACTGAACTTGCAGAGAAACATTTACTTCTCAAAAATCTGATTATGAAGTGTGATGAGAAAGTAATCAAATGGGAAGCTTATTTTAAAGATAATAATGGCGTGTGTACTTGATTAAATAAGTAACATAAATATTTAAACCTACATCTGTTGCATTAATAATAATATCTATCAGGCTAAGATAGCCCGGGGCTTTGGTAAGTGTTGTGATGTGTGTTCATTCCACAGAGACAGGAGAAACCAGCAAAGCTTTTGCATTTTGTTAAACTTTCAGACAATTTTTTTTATATTTCAAGCCCTCTGGAGGAGGAGGATGGCCCTAAATGACTTTTTCAGATGAGATGTAATGTAAACAGTTTGGCTACAGTTTTCAAAATGTTTTATGTGACACCAGTTATGCGTGTTTGAATGAGCAGGCAACTTGTGTAATTTGTAAGCAGTCTAACTGCAAGGCTTCATCAACCCTACTGTAAACTGCTATAGGTCAAATATAGTAATAGAAATAATTTAGGGGAAGTAGATCAAAAGTTTTGCTTGTTGTCTGTTTCTATCTATTTGAGCTCCCTTATATATAGTATGTCCTGCATTTAGAAATAATTTGTGTAATATACGTGCTGCAAATCTGTCAAGCATTTGAAGATGTAGTCTAGTGCTCTTCTTTTTTTTTTTTTTTTTTTTTTAACTTGATAATTGGTAGAACTTTATACAACTGATATTAGCAGATCTGTAGTGCTAGAAACACCTGAAGATGTAATTTATGATTAGTTTGGGTAATTTCTGTGATTATTTCATAAAGATGATTATCTGAAGATACCTTTTGGCTTCAGGAGCAGTAAAAACATAAAAGGATTGTGATGACTTATACAGCAGAATGAGGGTAAAGGTAGTTTTGATACAGCTGCTGTGTATCATGAACTAATGCTGAGCTAAAATCTTTAGTTTCTATATATTCCTCATAATTTTACTTACTCAAAACTCTGATTTTGAAGTTTCAGTATCTGAAGATGTTGTCAGTGCTAATGGTATTCAGCACTGACCAAAGGTAAGATTCTCTTGATGTCTTATACATGGTCGTATCTATTTCTCTTGGTACTGTCGAATTAGCTCTGCAATTAATTAATATATTTTAAAATAAGCTGTCTGTTTCATCAGAGAAGCAGAAAAAACATAGCCATTCTAGGAGAGATGCAGCAGAAAGGGCTGAAATATTTGTTGGACCTTCTTTGGGGCCTCTACTCCTCACATCTATGAAATTGTTCCATAATATTTTTAAGCAATAAATATTACCCTTAAAAGAAATCTTGATATAGAAATAATTAAAAATATTTCCACATGTATAATTAACAGGATATTATAGCAGTTAATATGATTGTTTAAAATTCCTGTATCTGTGACATATGCTTGCAGTATTTCACTGCTCCTTCATGTATTAAATCCTTAAGCTTTCAAGATTCAGAGGACTGATTTAAGCACTAACAGTGCTCAAGGGGCCCCTGCTAGTCTTTGATTATGATTTTTTTCTGGGTCAGATTAATAATTCATATGATTTTTCTCTGTGAAGAGATATGTTTCCTGTCATCTTCTGTCATCCTTTTTTTTTTTTAAGGCTTCTATCAACCATCTGACAGTATTCAGGCCAGATAAGTTCATTTGAGTGTTAAACTTCAAAAAATGGGTAATTACCAGTAAAAACGAACAGGCACCAAGAACAGAACATTGTTAACTCAGATGTGTTTTCTGGATCTTTAACTATTAGACGATAGAGCAAGGAAGGTGATAGAAGATCCATTACATGGGACACTTAAAATACAAGTGATAACTCCTCCGGGGAAAAAAAAAATCACTGGGAGGAATCATGTAGCACTGAGCAAGAGCAGTAGATGCAAATAAATTCTGCAGCCCTTTTGAGGGAAAGGATACACTCCTTAAGCAGCCTCTGGCTGGTTCCTTTAGGCCATCGTAGCTGTTAGTCTTGTTCAGTTGTTCAATTTGCATTCCTTGGGATGCAAAAGGTTTTTGATGAAAATGTCATCTCTGTTAGATTAAAAAAAAAAAAAGTTGAATTTTTGTTTTTTTTATAAGGGCCCAATTCCTTCCACACTGAATTGCATGCAGAAACCCACTTCAGTAGACCCCCATGTATTTGTCAAAATGAATTTGAACTGGACAGCTCAGAATATAAGGCAAAACCCAGAATTTTTTATGAATGTTGTTTTATGCTACTTTTTTTTTCAATTGCATTGCTTGCCCTTACTACTGAGTACTGCAATACTGTTATTTAAAGTATTGCTATTCCTTTCTGTCTTGCAGATTTTCAAAAGAAAAAGGTAAAGTGTAGGTTGATAGTAACCTTACCAAAAGTGACTAAGTCATATAATGTCCTATATGTGGTAGTGAGAACTTCTCATGAAACTCCATATGTTCTTTGAAATTAGGTCAAAAGACCTTATAAAGAGGTGAGGAGCAAGACTCCTGGGGAGGCTTGCCTGGATTGATTAGTCCTTGCTGCAGAGCAATGGATAGAAAGGTAAATAAGATAAATAGAAGGGCTCGTACAGCCCAGTGCATGGTAATGCTGACTGAAATCCTTTCTGCATTATAGACTTCTTGCATGACTGCGGAAAAGTTGTCTGTCTTCCCTGCTCACTAGTAAAACAGCCTAATATGAGGCTAAATCTGTTAGTGTGCCATATTCTGTACTGGAAAACGAGGTTATATTTGTGTTCTCCCTGGCATGGAAGGAGAAGGCTACTGCCTCAATCAGTCATGATTAATTCTTTTGCTTACAAGTGTGCTAGCTTCATGTTACATCTCAGTATCCACTCTACAGTCATCTGGAACCACTTAAATTGAATCGAATGACTGAAGTATGGTTAATATTTCAAGATAAGGTCTTGATGATCTGTTGTATAAAATTTAAGTAAGAATAATAAAATTAATATTTTCCTCACAGATAATTGATAGGTTTTAAATTTATTATTTACTAGCCAGAAATAAATTTATTTTCATAATATCAACATAAAATGGACTGATGTCTGTATATTCAGTATGCTTCAGGGGGATTTTGCAATATGGCTATCAATACTATTTCTGAGTTTCACGGTTAAATCTGATGCTGAAACAGCAAATTCATCCCTTGTGTTACTGTAGTGCAGCTTTCTAGGAGGAAAATGCATTACTACCCTATTTAAAACCATATTTAAAACCACCACCAATAACAAAGAAATCCCAGGCTGGAGACGGTCATGGTTGTTTTAAAGGAGATCTATCTTTTTTTTTTTTTTTTTAAGCACAGACTGAACATCATTTTCAAACCCTTTGATACACTTATTTATTGAGCACCTCTTTTAATTTAATTTGTGCATTGCAAAGACTTGAAGTTTCTGACAGTAATGGATGGATTCAAGGTAGCTGTTGTGTATGTTTTCTCCAGCACATACTGAGCCTGAGGATGGAGTTAGAACCTGGAGCAAAACAAACATGTTACAAATGTCATGTTACCTGAACAGACGTTAAGTGTGTGAAGTAGCATCCAGAAGAGGGATATTCAAGTCCTTTTTATCCCACAGTTGGATGTGTCAAACCTGAGAAGAACTGTGAATGCCAGTGAAGGTGTTTTCCAGATAATAGCTGAGAATTAAGGTTGTCATTCAAGGAGAAAGGTTGAAGCTTTCAAAGCTGAGGATTTTCTCGTGCATGATAACGTGCTGGTGAATATTTAAATTCCCCATCTTTTTACAGAAGAGAGGCATAGGTGGTATATGCACCATGTGGAGACTTACCTTTGGCAGAAAAGCATAGGAATAATCTGATGAGAAGGTTACTGACTGAGAACTCATTTACAGAGCTCCTCATTTACATGTTATGGAGCAATTTCATGAGCAAGTCAGGTGGGTTAACTAGGTTAACTGTGACCAAGTCTAGCAATCGCCTATGCACAGCCAAAGATCCCAGTTGTTGATATGTGAGCAGACTAGATGATGAATGCTTGGATTTTTAGCAGTTAATTACATTGCCATTTGATTTGATAATGATATTTTAAAAATGCGTGTTAGTGATTTTTTTTTGTTGTTGTTGTTTGTAGTTATCTGATGGCTTTGTTAGGCAGCTTAGATTAGTGGCAGAATTTATTTCCTAGCATAAGAGGGTCCTCTGGTTTGGAACTCTGGTGGCACTTGTTTGAAAGGATAAATAAGATGTGTTACGTCGGTATATATCGTGTTTGAGCACCATTTTCAGTTTGCTAATGTGCAGCCTGGTGAATGTGAAAGAACTAGAGATGCTACTGGCCTCCAGTTCATCATGGTGCTTGCTTCAGTAACTGGACAATTTCTCACCTTTTATTTTTCAGTGCAATTTTACTTACTCATCTATAGTGTTTTCTTGTTTTGTTTTAAGTGCATTTTAAGGTTTTCAGTTGTTCCATTAATATTTCTTGGGCAGTTAAGTGCTAGAATAGAAAAAAAAATTCAAAAAAACCCCCCACAAAACTTAGGGCATTTTCAAAAGAAGTTGAAGCTGATGAGAGTACTACTGCAAGACTACTTGTGGTAAGGCATGCTCACAGTTTATTCTTCTTTAAATAACCTTGGTTTGTTTAAAATCAGGGCAGACTTGCTTTATCACAATCAAAACAATCATGGTATGATAGTATGCTATAGACTTTCCTGTCCAGAAGCAGCTCTGTGTGTTGATGTTGCTGTTTAACGGGAAAGACATTTACATAATGCACCTTTTTGTCTAGGGTGGCTGTTACCCATTGGAGTCATTCTACTGGAAGTATGCAGTGTTTTAAGACCTCCATTTATCCAACTACATGTTTCTAACGGTCCCTGTGGTCTGGCATCAGAACTGCTGGTACAATTTCAAATGTAAGGTATAGGGATTTTAGCAGGTAGGAGCGGGGGGCGGTGGTGGGGGGGGAAAGGCCGCCTGCTTCTCAGCAATCCACTTAAACAAAACACATGGAAGTTATTTTTTCAGTGTGTTTTCTATCAGTAAGGATTATTGCTTTGACTAGGCAGAGCCACCTCTATTGTGCATTTTGATTCAGATTCCATACAGACTCCTGAAAGGCTTCCTGCTTTGGTTTGCATTTGGTTCACATTGTTATTAATGCTTTTGTTTTAGGGTGAGGTTCTGTAACAAGATTTTGCAGTAAATGGATAAATTGTGCATCTAAAGTATTGCGGAATAGAAAGGGAGCATTTAGATGGCAGAATGTACTGTACGTGGAAATTTCTTGCTTTTTGAAGTTATGTCTTGCTTACTAAAGGCATGTTGCTTAAGACTGGTAGTGATTAAGGAGTCCATAAGAAAGGAAAGCCTAGAATTCCTGTCTCTGACCTTGTCCGTTTTCTGACAAAATGGACCTATGATCAGTATGTTTTGGATGCACACCCTTGTACATTAAGGCAGGTTTTCCTGCCTTCAACATTATCATTTCAGATAGAGTCTATCCGCAGCTATTGATATGATCCTACCCAAAAGGTAGGTTAGTAGGTACTATGTACCATTATGAGAAATAAGTTTGATAAGTAATATGCAGTTCTAGACAATGAAAGGGCTTCTAGTTACTTGGTAATTATTACTGTGTTATAAGTGGCCTTTGCTCAAAAATGAATTACTGCTAGAATTTACAGGTTTTGAGGTTTTGTTTCATTTTAATCAAAATGTTATGTTGTGCAGTTCTTGTTTAATGTGTGCTTGATATTTTCTGTGCTCGTTACTTTATGTTTTGGCTCACAGATTGACTTTTTCTTAAGGAGCGTTAGTAATTTCCCAGCTGTAAAGTTGCTTTAATAGAGTGATACACATGAAAATAAGATGTGAATGCTATAAACGAACTTTAAATTATCTGACACTCTTGATCACTGCTGATGTTGTTGGTGACTTAGTATAATAATTTATTAGAAACATCTTTAAAAGAATTTGAAATAATCTTTGTTTACATTCTAGGGCAGTCATATACAATCTTCTCTGTCATACAAAAAGTGAGTTCAAATGCTAGTTAATCTAATACAGGAAATGTGTAAAAGACTTTATTATCTTTAAAAGCATTCAAAAGATAATATAGAACTTCTGGAAGTCATGTTCCAGAGTTTATTTTAAATATTTTGTGGTTTAAGTATAGCAAATATCTATGTCTGGAACAACCAAGTCATCATGTGTATTTGAAATTTGAGTAGAGCATCACAGAATCTCTCTTAAAGTGTGAGAAGAAGGAAAATAATGATAGGAAAGAAAAGCTTTTACTTGAATCATGCAGTATGACTGGATCAACTAGATTCAGATCAGTGTGTTAGCCTCCAGTATGACCTAATAGCCTATCTTAGAGAAGAGAGAGGGGAAAAATGAGATGGAGTAGCCATTACATTAAAAACCTACAGAGAGATATGTGTTTCTTTTGTTTATATTAAATGATATGAAAAGATGTATTCATGCTAATTGACTTCCTTTGAGAAAAGTTCAGGATTAGATTCAGGCAATTAAATAAAGGTATAAATGATTAGAAATACAAAGGTTTTAGATAGATGTAATAGTCAGGAATAGTTTGTTTCATCTGAAGTGCTCAAAGTGCGTAACAGCTTTTAGCCTGATGGATTAATCGCTTGAGTTTTCTGTTTGGAAGCATATTTTCTTTTCAGAAGACCTTGCTAATAATATTGTGTCATTAGATTCACACCTCAACATGGAGATGTAGGTTAAGAAGCTATTAGAAATCTCTCTATGCACTTTTTTGATGAAGGAAAGCTGCGTACCTCTTCTGGATGCTAAGGAATTCAGGTTGCTCTTCAGGATGCTAAGGAATCATGAGGAGGGAGTATTGTCAAATCAGAAACGGAGTCCTTATTTGCTGCAAAAGTATCCTTCCACAAATCCTTGATCATTCTCTTCTAATAAAAACTGGCTTGGAACAGTAACCAAGAAAATAGTCTTTTTGCCAAAAGTGTGAATGAAAGCAGCAAATATCTTAATTAAATTCCCTTTGTGCTTCATTTTTGATACTTTACTTTTCACTGCCATGGAGATTGATGGAACAGTGTGAGCTTGCCGTGATCACAGTCTGGATCTGAACATCTGTGATTTGATGCTGGTCATTTAGCAGGTGCCAAGTTCATAGCATTGTCTATAGAAAGATGAAATAGCATGTAGAGAGTCTATGCAATGGAGGCAGAGATGCCTCAGTAAAGTGTCATTTAAGTCATGTGAAATTCTTTTAAGATCTCAGAGTTTATTCTGTGCCTGCTTGCTGCTTGCTTCATATTTTGCCTACTGAAAATACTGAGCTGTAGTCGTCTAAGGTAGTAATGTATTTTAATGAACACACTGCCATTTTAAGAGTGTTAACCATAAATGTGTATTTTTTCACTTACATACAGTTTGGTGCTTCCTTTACAATGCCTGCTAATGCTTTCCCAATCATACATTTTCTCTTGTATCTAACTTTTTTTTAATAGAGCTTAATCACACTTTTAAAATTAATTGTTTGCTTTTCTTAGGTTGCTGTCTGCATCACCTCATGGTCTCCACTCGCAACAGGAATGGAAAAAGGTAGGAATACGTTTGTGCATAACTTCAGTTTCTCATGTCAGTTAGGATAACTCTCTTCAAGTACTCTAGAAAACTTCCATCCTAGCATAGTGCCATGTGTGAAGGCCCTACAAGATGACAGTCTTCTTGCATAACTTGAAAACTGTTTTCATTTCTTGTGCTAAAATAATCTTCTGAGCTTTGAGAATTATAGGCTCTTTACCCACAATATGGTGTTCAGAGCATGGGACAAGAATTTAACAGAAGATGAGAAATGAGTAGGGTGACGAATGGGAGAGTTGCCTAGTTTGACTAAGTTAGATACAACTCTAGTTTCTGAAGTTAATATGACTGTGGCTAGTTAGTGAGAACTATTTACCTTAACTAATGCTATTCACTTCCTCTTAATGCTTGGCTACTTGTTGGGTTTAGGTCTATGTAGCATACTCCTAGAAATCTCCACTAAATTAATTAGTTCTAATAATGAAGTTGATAGTACGTGAAAGTCACAAAGAATAAAATCTTTAGCACATAAAGTTTACAGGTATTTCTGGAGAAATTAAGCAAACAGTTTTTTTTCTAGGAGTAGTCTCTATAAAATAAAAATTAACTTGCATGGTTGCGAAATCACAAAAGTCTGAAGAAGCTATGAGAAGAAAAAAGCTAGTGCCAGGTGGTTGTATTGTTTAATACGGTGTTTAAAAAAAATTCAAAGCCTAACACTTCCCTGTTGTGGATTCAATTTAATATATCAGAATGAAAAGATATATCCACATAATGATTACATTTGAACACAGTAAAATATATTGGCTTAGAAAATGCAGAGAGCACAAATAATCATTTCAGAAGATCACTGCATTGCTGAAACTCCAAAAGGTTCAAATTCAAGTGTTTGAAAGCCATCCTGTAGGCTAATTGTGTTTCCTTAAACCCTAAGGCAGCTCGTGATGCCTCCATGGCAACTGTTCTTTACTTTGTTACTTAGACTCACATGTTATTGGCTACAATGAAAACCTAATACTGGACAAGTTTAATAGCAGCATTTAGCATGTCCTTTATAGCCCAAATATTATAGAGGTAATTTCTGATCAAATTACTGGTATAAATGCTAGACTTTTATAATACAATGATATCTATTTTTCCCCCCCAAAATACGGATTTAATAGCAAGGAAAATGATGGAATGTTATTTTTTTTTCTCATTGTTATGATGATTCAGCAGATTCGAATTGCTTGTAGATTTATCTGCTTGTAGTTTTTATGTAATTTAGCAGATGAATGGCAGTTGTGGTAGTGCTTGACAGAAATACTGAAACTGAGCATGATGAGCTAGATTCTTCTGTGTTTTACAGTCCATGCGAGATCATTCATACCTGGAAATCTCACCTACAATTGACAAGCCCAGAGTTAGGAGTATAAAACTGAAGTTGAAAAGGCAACTGAAGTTAATGAATAGAAACCTGATAATGATCTGTCAGTTGTTTAGGCTGGCATATTCAGGCGATGAATACCTAGAATATATTGGCTTCCCAAATTTACTTAATGACTGCAGACAGCTCATTTCACCTCTGCTTTAGTTCCTGTTCAAGCACGTAGGGAGGATTTTGTCCTTCTGTACATGGACTTCTGGGAGGGGATCTGATATCAACAGGATGAAAAGAAATAACTGACACTAACTTACAGTGTTGTAGTCATTCCTGAGCATGTAGCAGGACTTGTGGTTGAGCTGAGTAATCTGGTTGGAGAGATAGTGAGGTAGTGAGAGATGTGAACAGTTATGGACAAATATTTGTCAAGAGTGCTTTATATCCTCTTGTAGAGATGAGGATGGGAAAGAGGATCAGCATAGTAATGGCTAATTCTGCTGCTATTATTATGGTATTGTTTAGAAGTTGAGAAGTATTTTAAAGAACACTTCCTATGGTTTGGACTAACCTTTAATAAACCAGGGAACAGAAAACTGCTTTCTGACCTTGCTCAACTATAACACCATTCAGACAGCAAATAGAGATGAAGTAGTTTCCAAATAGCGTAGAGTCTAATGATCAAATTTGTGAAGAAATTGTAATTTGTTTTTTGGGAGAATATAGAATCCCTCCACACACCTGTGTAATAGTAATAATTCAGTCATCACAAGCAGCTTGATAATAACATATTGCCAGTCTATTTTACAGCTCATGTGAATAAGAAATTTTAGTCCCCTGTGCTAGTCCTAGAAAAGTACAGTAGAAAGCAGACTTAGACATGCATTGTGCATGCCTGGATACTTGTTGATTATAATGCTTCAATTCGGGCACCTAAGGAACTTGCTTGTGGTTTTTACTTGCAGATAGAGTGCAGTTACAAATGCATACGCTTCCATCTCTAAAACATGATGGCTTTAGGAGCATTTGGGCCTTCACTGAGAATGGGGAAATTGCACAGTGTTTGCAATGTTTCCACGTTAGCTACAGACCTTGCCTGCTAACCTACATGTACTGGCTAGAGAACTACATTAAGGCTGATGTGGTTATCAGAGAAATAAGCCTTCTCCTCCTCAGTGGAGAAACAAGCTTATTCCTTCACATTCTGTCCCAGCTTCCCTTGATGCCATGACATACCCTGCTTGAGGCCAGGGCTTAAGGACCACAACAGTTCTACAGCCATGACTTGCACTTTTCTCATTTCCCTCTGTTCTTCCTTGATATTGTGGATTTATTGATTATGCCTGATAACAGAAAATATGTTCTTCCTGCTCACCAGGTTGGGCAGAAGCAAAACATGTACATGCACTTGCGTGCACACACGTTTGCTCTTGGGCAGTTAAACAGAGTAATTAACCAACTTGATCATCTCTGAGGAAGCTGGAAAGCTCAGCATCGTTATGGTTTGTTAGCTTCAGAGATTACAGAAGCTAAGAACATCTTCCAGGAGAGGGATGGGAGTGATTTTTGATGCAGGTTCATCTTTAGAAATAGTCAAAGCTGGGTAAGTGATAAAATAAATCAGTGTTTCATAAACCACATCTATAGTCTTTTAAGAACGAGTAGTTTGACTTTGGTATCCTGAAACAATTGGCAAGATACTTTGCTCCAGTTTCTTTTCTATGTATGTTTATATGGCTCTGTTTTTTGTTTCCTTTGTTTTGAGCCTCTGGAGATATTCTCTGACAATCCATTGGAGTTGTCAGGATTTTTTTTCTACATCATTGCCTTTAATTCTAGTACTCTCATTTTTTTTCCGTCGTATTCTCCCCTCCATCTCTCTTGCTGTTGTCTTTTTTTTCTTCTAGCTCTCTTGCTGCTTTCTGATTCATTACTTGAAATAAAATTTCTCTCTATATGATGAAGTATCACAGGCATGATTTGCATTATGTTTTCTTTCTTTAAATACAGACATCATAAATTGTGGGCAGGAGCCTCTGAGTAATGTGGTTTAAGATTATCTTTTGAATCCCTGGAGTTTCAGCAGGACATTGATTATTGCTCTGATAATGCTGTTCAAATTTAGAAAGACATTCAATGATGTCACAAACAAGTGAAATTTGATATAAGGAGAAAGCACACTGAGCACACTGAAACAAAGTAAAATCCATTAACAACAAGCCTTATAAAAATAAGCAAGGCTTAAGTTTGGGCTTTGTTTATAATGGCGTGTATTGCTAAAGTTCAACACTTGAATATTTTACCTTGAAGCACTTGAATAACTGAAAAAAAAAATCACTGCTGTGTTTCAATCCCGCAGATATATATATATATTTATGCTTCAATTAAATTAGGGTATGATAGATTATTCTTTCAAAGGGTTGAAGCAGTTTGTAGAATATTTGTTTGTTTTTCTTCTGAAGGAAGCAACATGCAGTCGTTATTTGCATGAGAACTCTACTGAAACCTGCTCTAAACTATTTTAATGAGTCGCTGAGGGGCTGTGCTAATGCCTTCATCCTTAGCGGGGTGTGCAAAACCAGGGAGTGTATCATTCAAGCTCAGTGCTCTGAAACGGCTAGTGAATGTCTAACAGGGACTGTTCTCTACAATTAATAAATAGCAACAGTTGTCTGAAATAAGTGAAACCTACATGTTAGTTCTATCTATAGTTTTAAGGCAAAATGATGAGCTTGTAATGTATGATAAAAGGATTTTTTTTGTGTGTGTCACTAGTGGTACCAGGAGGGATTTAAAGACCTGAAGTAGGCATTTGGGTGGAATTTAGGAGCCTAAGTTCAAATCTTCACTTTTGAACATCATGGCTCTTAACTTTTTTCACCTCAGATTTGCAAAAGCATAAATACATGGGATGCCAAGGTTTTAAGTGGCCTGTCAAAAGTAAGTGTGGAGAATCAGTGGCTGAACAATGCTTAAAGGCGACTGCCTCTACTATCTATTACTTATTTTAAGCATTGCCAATAGAAGAAGACCTGAATATATAAGAATATTTTGTATAAAGACATCAGTGAGCAAAATACAGGAACAGCTTTTCAGAACAGGTGCCAGAACATGAACTTGCCTTTTCCAGTATCAGTGCCTCTAATGAAC
The DNA here is from genome assembly GCF_000705375.1 of Tinamus guttatus. The sequence goes on from NW_010579567.1 coordinate 175,717, forward strand.
ATACGGAGTCATGCCTATGCTTCTTCAGACTTCTGCTTTTTGCTTTCATTAATTCAGCTACTCTCCATTTCTTCCCTGGAAGTTTTCAGAGAAGTGGAGGGTATCATCATCTCTCCTCAACCAACCTATTATAATCTAATCTTTTTCTTGATTTTGTAAGTTTACAAATACTTTAATAATTAGGAAATGCTACAGTCCTTTTACTATATAGTCCTATAGCCAGTTATTTGGATAAATATGATACAAGATAAAAGTCACAGATCACAAGTGTAAAACATTTTAAGATATATCATTTTAAAATAATGCTTATAACATTTGTAACTGTTCTGTTTTCCTGTGTTTTTCAACTTCATGACTTATCTGTAATTGAGGGCATATAATGATGGCTTATAAAAATCTAGTTT
>NW_010579567.1:176146-225358 GCF_000705375.1 Tinamus guttatus
AAATATTTTTATTTCAGTAATTATAGAATAAATTGTCACTTGGCCATCTATATATCTTGTTAAACCTCTAAGATGAAAATTTATATCTCTGATTTTCATAGAAGGAAATGGAGACATGGGCTGATGGTTCAGACTTGCTGAGCCTGACACAATAAATGGAGTGGGAGGACATGTTCTTGCCCCACTACTGCTCTTCTGTCCAGTTTCTCTTCCTGACAGAAGTGAAACCATGTAATTAGATTCCAGTTAAAATTGTGGCCAGCAGCTTATGCTTGTGTGGAAGCACTGGGTCTAACTTCAGTTGGATGATGATACCTAAATTAAATACTTAAGAGTTTTTATGGATGAGTTTGAATCTATAGCTGTACCGGGTGAATAAGGTGAGAATACATAGTGGAAGAGGGGTACCGTCGTTGGTTTGGTTTGTTCAGTATCCTCCATGTAGTCGGTGGTGAGGTCTCTTGCTTATGCCCTCAAAAAGTTGAAGATGCCTTTATGACCTAAGTAACTAGAAAAGACAGCAGTAAAGAGTGTCTTTTTTATCAAATTACCTAGCAAATAAAAGACTGTGATTAATAGTTAAAGATAGCCCCACAAAACAGTTTGGAAAGGACTCATATCTCTGTACTGTTGGTACTGGCATTGTTTTATCTCTGCTTCTGCTCTTGTGGTATCTAGTGCATTCTAGCAGAAAGCTGCCCTGCTTCAGTGATGTCATCCTATATGTATGTATGGAAGCAATCTGAGATGCGTCCACTCTAAAAGATCAAAAATGTTACTGCTATTGCTGCTTTTATCGTTAATAGTCAGCCCTAGATAAATTTGACATGATTTGGATAACATGAGTAGAGAGTGAAATTGATGTGCTGATTGCCCACCTTTGGACTCTTCACAGTGGATCTTTGTCCAAGCCTGAAGGAATTCTGAAATAAATGGAGTCATAACAAGGTGAAGCTGTTCTTTATAGACCCACAGGAAAAATGAAAGAAAGAAAAAACACAACATCTGTACATAGTGCAAATTATGTGTGTGTGTATATATATGTTTTTAAATGTAATTAGGGCCACTTTGTGTGCTTTTGGAATAACTCAAGGAATCAGACTAAAAGAGCTTGGTATCTTGGATCAATAGTTTAGGAATGTTAATGGACACTGATAAGGCATCCAGCATCCTTGCAGACATCCTCGTCCTCTGAGAAATAATCCGGTTATGTAGTTCTCGGCTGTAGCATAACAGTTAGAACCACAGTCTGAGTCCTTCATGTTGATATTAGTAGCCAGTGTCTATTCCTATTTGTATTATCTAAACAACGCTCTTGCTCACTTTCCAAACGTAGGCTGCATTACTACTTCAACTAACATTTTGAAAAAAGAAAGGATATTTTTGTCACACCCGGCACGATAGTCCTCTCGGAATTACCAGAATTTAAGCACTGGCTAATAGTAATGATCGTGCAAGATCTGGAGTACTGCTGGAGCTTTTTACTCTGTTACTGAATTGGAATACCGCTGTAAATGAAGTAGTCAGTACTACTTAGTGTGGACCAGCTTAGACAAAATAAGCCTCAGCTAACCAGTGCTTTTAGAACAGCATATACAAGTGATTTTTTGTTCACATTTCTGAGCTTAAGGTGTTCTTTTCAAGTATCTATGCAGATAGCTAGAGAATATTTGAGAGGAGTACTAAAATGGATCAGAATAGCTTTTCTTCAAATGTAAAGATGTACTCTCATTTCTATCGAATTTGTGACAGGAAGCAGTTGTGCCAGTTAACAGGTCATCAAAGCCTAATGACTTTAGCTGTGCTACACTTTTTTTATTAATTGCCTCCCTTAGTTCTATAATGGACATTAGGCAGCTGAAAACCCAGACTAGCTGGCCAGCTGACTTCCCAGGCCCTATTTTGTTGAGTAAAAAGACTAGCTAAGTGTATTTTGAGTGAATTTGTAACATGTATGCATAGGTGTCAGGTTGCTTTCCACAATATACTGGTAACACAATCAGTGAAATGAAATGACAGTAAGAGAAACTGAATAACACATTTCCCCTTCTAGATACCTTATTTGGCCATGAGTAAAGAGATGAATAATTCTTGACACTGAGGAAAGACAAGTCTTTGTTTCAGAGACAAAACTACTTTTCTGATCTGTATGCTGTAAGCTGTTACAGTGTAAGGGGAAAAAATTCTCCCAAAGGTCACATGTGGCTTTTCCATCATCTTTGAGACTTGATAGGAAGGCAGCGAGCTCTGAAGGCTGGTCAGGGCCTCTGCTCGTTCTGGCCTGGTGGTTCTTTCCACAGCATTCCAAAGGGAACTCTAAATTCTCCATTGATTCCCTGCACAGCATTCCTAGCATTATGCTGAGTTTGAACCCTCGCATTTGGCACAGAAATTGTCAGTGCGTGGAGGGAAATCGAAGAGAGACAGAAAATATTTTTGAAGCTGTTCAAATACGTACCAGTCCCTTGCGTTTATCCCCCATGCAGTCCTGAGCAGCACAAAGATAATGTATCTTGTGTTTCCAGTGCCCTGTTGCATCCTCTTTCTTTAATATTCATGTCAAAATGAGGAATTAGACTCAGAGGTTTTATAAGTCAGATGTGTGTGTCAAGTTGTAAGAAAAAAACAACAACAGAGAATGTTAAAAGCATAAAGCCTGTGCAAAATTATTTAGTACAAAAGCGGTGCTTTCCAGAAGTAGGGTTACGAGAGATAGGATCTAATGTGTGATGTTGTTTCAAGGCAGAAATTAGCTTTTGGGTTTGTTTTGTTTAGGATTTCCAGCCAGAGTCTTATAATAACTTGCATGTTGCTTATGTTAGAAACTGCTGTGAGGTCCTACCACAACACATCTCATGGAATTACTTTGTGGCAAATATATAACTCACTTTTTCACATTATATAATTCACTTTCTTGGAAAATTACTTGCGAAGTTCACTAACTTGATCATGACTTCAGTTGAAGAGGTTTTGCCCTCTTCTGTTGTGGCTACATGATTTATTAAAAGGCTGTACCAATTGGCATTTCTATTAGCTGGACTTCCAAGGATGTACCCTGGACAGAATTAATATTTGTTTTTCTTTATGCTGATCCTGTCTAGAACCTGATAGGTATAATATGAATCAGATTGTGAAATGTTTTTTCAGAACTGACTGATTTAGGGAAAGCCAATTTGAGTTACTTATTTGTTACTGTAATGGCTTGTGTCTTAAGTTATTTGGGAACATTGCTTGTGCTGTCTGTCGTCTTCGATCGCTTTGGATTCTTTGTAGAATTTGTTGATATGAAGCAGGTCTTCTCCTGTGGAAATCTGCACTCAGCTACCAGTAAAGCTTGTTAGCCCTGGCGTTAACCATGCAGGATCACTTGGCTTCTCCAGTTCAACTTTGGTAGGAAAGATGTCTTATGGACTAGGCTTTTTCCATGTTATTACCAGCTATCTGCTTGAGGCTGTCAGGTCAGTAACAGTTTCCTATGCAAAGGCTGCTGCAAGCAGACGTTCAGCTCTCCTTCGTTAACGGAGTGTTCCAGCTCTCTTGTTATCTTACCAAGTCAGCTTTCCACTGGAGTACATTCTTCCCTTTTTCGTATCTGTATGGAAATTAGAAAAACAGTCTATTTACAGCCTATAGATGTTACCATGATTGAAGATATTATGAAAATTCATAACTACGGGACTGCTTTTATTTCTTCTGCATCTGTATGTGATCTCAAATAGTCCCAAGGAGAGAGCAGAGCTATGTTAAAATCTTTTTTTAGTTGCACAAATTTATTGGCTTGTGACCACAGTTCGTATGTCAGTGACCCTTTATTATTGCAGTAGATGCAGGCAAGCTGCATCTTCCCAATGATGACGGAAGGCTGAACTTATCCCTAAAGAGCCAAAGAAACTCTTCCTTAATTAGATGTCATACATGTGTAAGGCCTTTGCTGCTGGATGGACCATTTCAGTAGGTGGGAAGCAGAACAGCATAGCCTTTTAGGTGCAATTTTGGTGCAGCTTGGTGGTTATATGGGCATACTTCTACACACACTTTTCCTTTTGTGCCAGTGGGCTCCTGGGGCCTTCCCTGAGGTCCCCCTCAGGTGCTAATTTTGTTAACCTGCTATGCTAAATACTGATTATTTTCAAATAACACACTGTTGCTCAGCAGAAGCACTTCAGTAGCCTCTTCTTAATATCAAACATGAACTGCATATATTTAGTATCTCTAAAAATCTTTCTCTAATGATGATTGTGGCCATGGGGATACTAGTGTGGGGATGGTATCTGTATTCAAAAACTCAGCTCAAGTTTGAGCGCTGTGAAGTAACAGCCATGATAACTATTTTTTCTCTGGTCTTATTTATTTTACCAAAATATCTATGGAAAAAAGCTGAGTTAAAACACTTCAAAAGTGTTTGCTGGGAATGCTTTGAATAATGATTTAAAGTTTAATATATCAAATACAAAGTAGGAGAAATTACAATGCCACATTTTCTTACAGAGTTTTTATTAAGAACAAAATTACTTATTCAGACTAGTCTATATAAATCACAGTACGTTTTTTTACTCGTGTATAGAAGATTGTAATACATAATATAAAATTAAGAAACTCTTTTATCCCTCAAACCATCACTGCAAATGGAATCATGCATTATTTCTACTAAACAAACAAAATGCCCAGATAATTGAGAGCCTTGATACAGGTGTGACCCTATTCTCCAAAATCAGACATGAAACAGAGATACAAGGACTATTTATAGAACAAGGAAGATTAAAAGTATAGTACAATGTTCATGTGAGATATATATATTAAAAAAATTATAGCAAAACAACAAAGCTCTCTTCACATACCTTTGCAATGGATATTAAAAATGACAGCTGGCCAGCATGCAACTGAACAAATCATTTCAGGTTTAAAATGGCTACATTTGAGCAAAGGAAGGAAGAACTCAAATAAATAAATAAAGGACAAAAGCCCCTAACAGCCCAGCTGCTTACAAGTCCTCTTGTCATCCTCCTGCTCTGTGCCAGGTGTGCTGTGCACAGTCACCAGTTGAGGTATATCCTGGTGATGCCTTTCCTGAGTAGTGTCTCCCCACTGCATTAGTGCTTTTCCCACACCTTGGAGAAGAACAGGGGTCCTTTCAGGGAACTGAAGGACCCTGGAGTGCTTACAACTTGCAGCTGTAGTTCCTTGTCCAACCCACTGTATTAAAAATTAACTTTTAATGCAGCACTTCAAACTCTTCAACCCAGCATGTGCAGGACCCTTCTAGGGTCATCTGCACCTTACACAACTTGCTGTATGTGCTCTGAGGCTGTCACTTCACAGCAGAATACTTCAGAGCAGCAAGAATCAAGGTGAAGTTAGCATTTTTTTTAAAAAATGTTTTACAAATTCTATTCTGCTGCCACTTTTTTCCATCACAAAGTGTTTTTATTAAATCCCACAGTATAAGCTTACTTTCCCTATATGCTTTTTACCTCCTAGATTTAAAAAAAAAAAAAAAAAAGAAAGAAAAGTTATTGTTTCCCTGTTTGATAATGGGCAGTAATCATTTGACTATGCATTATGCTAAACAGAAGGAAACCTTTAATTGATGGCATTTTGGACTCGGCCACCTATTGTATGTTTTTCATTTCCTTTTGTTTAAATGAATACAAAATGTATTACCAGTAATATAATATCAGACATATTTCTAACTGGGTCAAACAGACCTTCTGGGCAGTTTACAGTCCTTCACACTTATTGGTTTTATTGTTTGCTACTTTTAAGCCAAAAGAGACGTATTTTGGTATTATGGCAAACAGGTCCCCTCAGTGCTCTCATGTTGCCAAGTGATAAAAATGTAAATATGTCCCTTGTACCTCTTAATTTAGGTCTTCAGTGTTGATATAGCTACATGTGATGCTTGATTTTTTTTTAAAAAAAAGCTTATGAGTTTGCTGAAAAATGATTGTCTTTTATTCGCGCTTCCCTTCGCCCCAGACGAGCGAACTAAAATCTTTTACTTTTTATGCTGTCCTGTGTTGTTTCATCCAGAGCTGAATCAACTGTGGCTCAGTTTGGCTGTATACCATTCAGTTCTGCTAGTGGGAGAGTTAAATTAGAGTGCTGAAATGTGTGTTGGCTGGTAGGGGCACACTGAGCTGTGAACCTTTTTAAATAGGTGTCTAGTTCCTGTTCTGGTTGACCTTGCTTCCCCAGATTGAGAAGCATGATCCACTACTAGGATCACATACAGGGAAAAATGAAAGAAAGCAAAAATACCTTTTGTGTTTTTGGTGAAAATGGATGACAAGATATTCCTGTACTCAGTTGCAGAAGGGTGGTGCTGTGAGTTGTAGTGTAAGAATTTCACAGACCTGCCCATTATAACCTGTCTCCGTGTTAGTATGCTGGAAGACTTTCTCATTGACAGTCATTGCTTTGTCATGAAAGAATAACTGAAGTGCTGGTTTGTTTTGGAAAACTGCAGGTTACAGTTTAACAGCACATATTTGATGAGAGCAGCAGGATTAGCTTCTTGCTGAGATGCATTTCTAAGGGATTTCATTTTCTATTTCAGAATAGCTGTAGTAGTCATGAAGTATAGTTGTGCCTTCACAGGAAATAAGAAAACAAGTGAGGATTTGGGGTTTGGAATTATATTTGAGATGTACTACTAAATCATGTTTGGGAAACATAGTTCAGAAAAGAGTGAAGGTTGTTGGAGTGAGGATTATCTCTGTCTCCAGTTGCTTTTGTAGCTGTAGATCCTCTGTTCCTTCCAATGTACTGCTGTATTATTGTACTAAACCGCAAAGGCAGCGGCAATGTGCTGGCCCACCAGAACCACGTTTGTGAGCAAATGTAGCATTGGTTAAGTGGAGCATAAAGGTGAAGAATGAAGTATGCTAATATATGAGTGACTATCATCACATACATACTGCTCTTATAAGGCAACTCTTAAAAACCATAGTAATGTCCGAGTGTAACAGTTTACAAGTCATGAACTAGAAAACAAGTACAATAATTTAATAAAAGCAGCCTTTCTTTCTAGTCTCTAAGCCTTTGAGGTGTCATAGATTCTGCTTTAAATGCTCAGTGAACACAGATTTTTTTTTTTAAATAACAGAATCAAATCAAAAAAAAATTCAAAATCATTCTCTTGCTGTCAGCCCCTTGAGCATTAAATAAACTGAGTATGGTAATAAAATTAAACACTAGCATTTATAAAGATACAATTTTTTTGTTGTTGTTCCTGCCCCTTTGAGTTGTTAGGAGACAAATCTTAGAAACGCTTCTATACTCAGCTATGGAGAAAAAATGAGTCTGCTGCATAGGTGTTCCCTTTTTTACAGAGCTGTACTGCTATTACTGCCTTCGAAATAGCGGTTTCAGTGGGAAAGCTGCCTGCCTTGCATTACAAGCAGGGATGTGTGTATCATGATTTGTCCAGGGAATCAAGCACTCTACTCCAAAAGAGCCAATCCGCCCTCTGCTTATGCGTATCTCCTCACATGGGCTCCTGAGAATTGTGTCTGAGCAGAGTGCAGGATTCGCCTCAAGTGAGCTTTGTGCATGAGCAGATAGGAGCACTGTGCTATACCACTGGCCTGCTAATACAGTAATCTATCAGCTTCAGTTGGAAGTCCAGTGAAATGGTTTTATATTTGTATAGAAGTATTCCTGTATAAATATTTTATATATTTTATATTTATACAGTTTATATCTGTGTTGTTTTTTCTGGACACGCCCAGTTTTCTATGTGGAATTTTTGTTTGGGTTGTGAAGTGTTACTATGCATGGTAATTTCAGCTGTTCCAAACAGCTGCTGTGTCTGGAAATCCAGGTTGCTTCACAGTATGTGCTATGGCTGAATAGCTTGAGGTTTTGCAAAAGCATTAGATTTGCAGGACCTGTGTTTTGTAGCTGCACTACGTTTATAGGAGGTCCAGCACTGTAGAGGTCAAAGCATGCTTTACCCATCAGCAATCCTGATTTTCAAAAGATCCTCAACTGATACATTATGAAACTTTTTTCTCAGATCAAATTTTTGCATGTTTCTCCAGTCTCTGCATACCTATTTGTATCAGCTCAATTGTAAATCCCAGGTGCTTGGCAAGCCTTCATAATGACTTGAAAGCAGTGCATGTGTGCATAAACTCATGGGAACTGTGTAAAAAGACAAGAGGTCCATACCTGTATGTTTGTTTTGGGTAAAATATCTTGTAGGAAATACACATACTTTGCATGTGCATTTATTTAACAAAAGTTCCAATAAAGACACTTGAATCAAATGGCAAAATTTGAAGGCAGAGTTAACCCTTTGCATGCCTACATCGCCATCAAACAATATTTCAGTAGCTCTTTTTCCAGGATACTTTATTTCATGTGAAAGAATTTAGTGCTTTGATGTATTTGTTTAATGGTTAGTTTGCCAACAGTTACAATATATTGTCATGTAAGATGGATCTGTTAGTTCTACTGCAAATCGTGAGATGTTCACAAGCAACATGTACTTGGAACAGCATTTTAAAACGGCAGTAATGCCAGTGCACAATTACACATATCATGAAGTGTCACTATGATATGCTCCAACTTTTTTCAGTCTCATGGATGTAACTAAGAAATGTGCCTGGAAAATTATCTATAGAGACCAAGGACTAGCAACCTCCATGTTATACAGATAGTTGTTATCTTTCTGGAAAACGAGTGTCATTACAGATGCCATACGTATCTTCTCACCCAACAGAATATAGCTTTTGACTTTTCAGATTTGGTGGATTTCTGCATATAACGGTATTTTCCTTTTATATAAGATGAAAGGAGGTAGCAGCTGAGACTGAGGACACAACTCAACATCAAAAACAAATGTCTTCTGACAATCATTCTTGAAAAAATCGATTTACCAAGCTATCCATTACAATACTGAATCTTTTTGAAAACACCAGAGCTAGGTTTGGTGTTGTTTCAGCTACTTGTTGGTTTTCATTGCTATTTTGTTACTTGTAAAATCTGGTTAGTTTAATGAACAGAGCTTATGACTCCAATTTGGGCAATGCTTATGACCACACAAATAGTCTGCAGGTAGCAATAGAGTCAGCTGATGAATTAACGCTACAAATGGATGACATTGCATTATTTGAAACCAACAGCACTTCACACAGTAGATTACTGAGGGTCCTATTCAGCAAATATTCAGGGTCCTGTGACTGTGGCCACAGAGGTTCCAGAAGCTCTCGCTGAGTCTAATCCTGGTTCAGGAACCAAAATGATATGCTGTGTATGTATTTCTCTGCACAGCTTGGATGTGCTGGACACCCTCCCCCACTTGATTCCTGGGAAGGAAAAAAAAATATGTCTGGTTTTAGCTCTGTGACATGTAAAATGATTCACAGTAATGACATCTAAAGAAGTTAGCCAGGCATGTATGAAAAGAACAGGATGCCTGTAAGAAAGGGAAGAGCTGTCAAAGCTTAATTGTGGGCTCTGGCTGCAATAAAATTTATTAAGGGGGTGAAGCAGGTTGGATATAAGAGTGTGTAGCCAACTATCAGTAGCTAGCTGAGGACACGAGAAAATGGACAGAGCTCTCAATTTGCTGGAACTGTTCCTTGGTGTTGTAATCTTCTGCGCTCCTCTTTGGCAGCGATTGTGCATGTTGGCACTGTTCCTGCCCTGAAAAGGCCCCGTGCCCTCCAGCTGCAGTGGAGCTTGTGAGGATGCACACACTGCCCTGCTGTGGTCAGCAGGCACCGGTTATGGAGACACAGCACTTCTGTGATGGTTTTGCCGATATAGTATCTTCCCATTGCTTGTCACTTATTGAACCTTCTCTAGCTGGTGTTTACACCAAAGTAAATGAAGTCCTCAGCTGCATTCTGGTGACATGACTCTACTCTGGTGCAACAACATATGCAGAGAGGCTGCCAGCTACCTGTTTCTGTATGTGAGATGTTTATGGCATGTATGGCACTCTTTTCTAGCTTTCTAGCTTTGTGGCTGCTCATAAATACAGTAGTTTCTTCTGAGTGGGGTTACTATCTGACTTTAGCCAGTGGTAGTAAAAGTAAAGGGTGGAAGCTCTTGGGAAGCTATTTAGTCAGATCTTTGGTGAATTTTTGTGCCTCATAAATCAGGGTTAGCATTCTCTGTATTGGGAAGGGAGCAGGGGTTAGGCAGAGGGATTAAAAGGACGTCTTTACCCCACTGGACTCTGGAATAGCCCCTGAGGATATGGCTAAGAAAGAGTTCAACAGGAATTCCAGATTTCTGCTGAATAGGTTATAAGGGTGAGGAAGCCTCTTCGGCAGCCATCCAAACGCAGAAGACCTGCATAACATTTCTGCTGAATAGGGCCCTAAAGACAAAAACAAAACAAACAAACAAACAAAAAAAACATAGGAAGCTTGAAAAGATTTTTTTCTCTTGGTGTGGCTTCTGATTAACGCCTCAGATCTCCAGAGACAATTAAACTTTTTTTTTTTCTTTTTCAGTGCAGCTAGACAGTCTTGAGGTGTGCCAGTGGCATGGATATAGTGTTAATAGTCAAATTAGTTTGTTTTGTATAAAAGTCACAGGACTCTATTTGGTCCTTAAACAAGACCCGTTAATTTATATAAATTATCAGTGAAAGTTACCTGAGATTCTATTTGGGGAGGGGGGAAGGGGAGGGGAAAGCCTTGTCACCTTTACCAGTGCTTAAAGTCTGGGTTTCAATAAGTATGTTAAAGATAAAAGGGCATATTTTCAGTCCCCCTAAAATTGAAAGGAGCAGACTTTACTTTCATGTTGTATTTGACTTTTATTACTGGTGTTTCTAAGCCTTTTCCTAGGATTGAGAGTATATGAGTGTCTTTGTTCGTAAGATTTTTGTCCAACTTTAATGCCATATGGAAGAATCTTCACAATTGCAGCAAAGGGGAATCAAGAAATAAGTCTTACCTCTGCAAGAGGATGCCAGTGAGCAATGGGTTTCCGAGGGTACGAAAGCATTTCGTTCCAGTGGTCGCGACCTAGGCTTTCGGCGTCGTTGCCTACTTGACACACTCCAATGACCTCATTGTGACCTACACTGTGAAAATGGTCCATAATATTTTTTTCTTAAAATTTACCTTTAAAACCATAGCACTTACATATTTTATTAAACATTTTAATCAAAACTTTTTAGAATTAACTCTTGCTGGGAAAATGTAGTGAACTATAAAATAAAGGTTTTGCTTTTTGCACCTTCCAGCTAATCAAGATAATATTTTCTCCATTATAGCATACACCATGCGTCTGCAAGAGCTTGTGTCTTAGGCCTTATTTTTGTATGAGTAGTGTAGGAAGCTCTTTATTCATGTTCTGTAATTAGTTGCAAGTATGAGTAAATTCTCAGTAAAGGCAAGTTTGTCTCGGAGGAGTTAGCACGCTTGCGTGCAAACAGGAGATCAGTGTGTGCATGGTCTGATTGTGTTTAATCATTTTCATCCTGAAAAATACACATGCGTGTCAATTTTGTCAGCTATAGATGCAAATACATACTTTAAAATTCGGGAAGGAAATTCTGCCTGTAAATTCAAGAAGTCTTTGTGTTTGGTCAAAATCATCATGACAAAATATTTAGTTTCCCATATAGTGGGGAAAATAACAACTTTGTTCCTGGATGCTAATCTAAGTCAATAGATACTGTTATTTTACAGCTACAGGTATCTCACCGGTCATAATCCATAACAGCTATCGACAAGTTAATTTGGTCAATATTTTCTGGAGGAACATCAAAGACTATGGCTTCATTGTAAACAGGATTAAGGGTATTCCTCTTGGTAGAAGTTTTCCTTTTCTTTAGTCGCCTTCCTTCACACATTAAAGAAACTTTCACGTAGGGATCTGTATGAATCATAAGAACATTGATTTTCTTTTGTTGTTGTTGTTTTTTTTTTTTAAGCAAACACAAACAGAAAGTAAAGGGAGTTGTCACCTTGTGTATCATGGGTAGAATTTGAATTTCTTTGTTACACTGGACTGTAACACTGCCTGGGGGGCAATGGCCATTCTGCATGAATGCTTATTATAAACAATATAGGTTCAAGGAGCTTCTTGTTGTGAGCTGATTTCTCAAAGGTATTAAAATATCCACTGAATGATGTTATATATGACTTTTATAAACAGCTTTTGTATCAACCCACCTAGGATAGCCTGATTATTTCTTTGGATTTGTAGGACACAGAAGTATCATGGCAGTATCATGCACATTATGATTTGCTGATTTGTGGTTGAATACAATTACAGTTATCAAAGTGTGATAATTAAATGACTTATTTCCCAAGAGAATTACAGTTATTTTTGAAGTTCAGAATGTATTTAAAAAAAAAAAACTTTGTAGTTGCTTTCTTGCAAGCTCTACAAGTCCATGCTAGCTGAGTGCTTATTTCAGTTTCTTATTTTGAATCATCAAACAGTTGCTGAAAAGGGTTTGGGATGGTCGTTGTGTTGTGTATATACCAACAAAGCAGAATTGGCTCAGGGGCTTTTGGAGTTGGGTTGGTTTGCCTCTGTGTCATGGCTGTAACAACCTTCTGTCATGAAACCAACTTCCTGATGTTATGAACACAAGTTGGCCAACTCTTGCTTTTCTGAATCGTGGTGGCTTTAGAAATGATGATCTTTTTCTAACAGCAGATTATTTTAAGCTACTCTTCACAATGTCACAAACTATTTGCTACTTATATTACTTAGTTTTCAGAAACCTCTATGCTCAAGTGATTCAAGATCTTGCACTGTAAGGACCCTTTCTCTCAAAAAAAGATTTTGTGTGTTGACAGAAATGGAGTTTTATGAGGGAAAAGGGTCAGAAATTGGGTTGAACATTAAATAAATTCCTACCTGATGCTCCTGTGATATCCATTGCCTTTAAGTTTCTTGCTTTTATTATTGTAATAGTTAGTCTACCAGCTGTTGGAAGGTAGCAGAGTGAAAACATCAGGTCACCAAGATCCACATTATCCTGTTCCAGGAAAAGAGAGACAGTGTGAAGCTGTAATAAGAATTCTGCCTACACATCATCGTAGAAGGCAAAGAGCAACTAAAGATAAAAAATAAATAAATAAATAAATAAATAAAGTTTGGGGATCTACAGTTATCCAAGCAAGATCTGCAGTCTCATTCTGAAACATACTGTGGAAAAAAATATATGCCTATCTATACATAAAGTGGAAGTTGTTATGCTTGTTGCTAGAACATCAATATTGTCAAGTGTGAGTGTGGTTGTAGTATTTTAGTAGTTGGTCCTGGAGATGGAGCATATTCAAGTTTAGGTACAGTGTGAAACATTGAGAGATCTTTGTTCTGCATCTTTTGTGCTGATTTGAATTTAACATTGACAGATTGCAGCACATCTTTGCCTTTCCCTCCAGTTTGCAGAAGAATAACCATACTGAGGTTCACAGAGATAGAATAACCATATTGAGCTTCACCACAGCAGTGGTCAGGCAGAGCAAAACTTTTTGCAGCTCTCTCTGTGCCCAAAATGCCTTTATAAAAGAAGGTGAGGATGGGATAAAATATTGTAGAAAATGATTTTTTAGTATTCAGTGTGCATTTTTTGCCTGAGCAGTAAGGCTGGTACTTTTATAGACTGATTACCTGTACCCCCAACATGTTGTTCTTGAGGTAAAAGAATCTTTTCTAGCAAATTTCAAGCCATATTTGATGTTTTATAAGGAAGGGAAATGCTGCTGTTTCCAACTTCCAACCTCCAACTTCCCCGGAGCTTTTTGAAGTAAGGGTTGGGGATGGCCCAGGTGTGATGCACAGAGTTGTCCTTGGGTTTTCTATGTCCTCTGCAGAAAGCCTGCCATGTGGTGTGGGGAAAATAACTGCAGCATATCAAATGTCAGAGGAATGACCAGACAACTTCAGCATGGCAGAATTAAGTTCTATGTCCTAATGCTTCTGTGTTTTTTCCACTCTGGTATGTAGCACACATGGTCTTTGCTTGTCAGTCATGTAGGTCATAGTTGCATCAAACCAGTCCTTGGCATAAAATAACAGGGTGAATTGGAATTTTGAAGAAAGCTGGTGATTATGATTAAGTCTCAAGAAAGCGACTGACTTGCAGTTCCCTTTAAGCTCTTGATTCTCACCATCTACCTAACCTCTAAGCACTCCTTAATTTTTGCCTATGTTAGTCTGTGAAATTTGACACAGTCTACAGAGAATGTCACAAAGGAGATATTCTAGCTTGAGCCCTTTGGGTATTTTGTGGTGCTGTCCTTATTGTTAAGTTCTCCCTGTCTTGACCTAGTGATCATACAGACTAAATCACAGGTAGCAAATTGAGTGTGCTCAGTGCAAAAAGCTCAGTGTCTATGGCTAAGAGTCCTTAGAAGCTGTGTGGATACTAGCTTTTGTCTAGTGCATATGTGCCTCTTACCCTTTTCTTCTCCTTTTGCCCCTATAACTCACCCCAGGAAATACAAGGTGGTGCCTGCTGTAAAAGTAAAAATACCTGAGAACAACTCCTAATAGAGTAGTGCTTGTCTCTGAGCGAAATGAGCTAGATACTGCTTAGATCCACGCCCAGGGCTTGTGTGGTCACTATATGTGGCCTCATAAGTTCAGGGGAGACATTCACGACAGAGATAATTGCTCTAATCAGAAAGTATCTCTAGAGATAACTTGATGGAATACCTCCCTCAAGACAAGGGTCGCTGCTTTAGTTCCCCTCAGCTTGTGTAAAGGGAAAATATGTGCATTCAACCAGGGAAATGGATCTCCTCCTTGTGTTGCTGCTGGAGAGCAGCTGTCAAAGTAAAAAGCAGATGATACAAGCGCTTTGTCAGTAATAAGTAGCTTTTAACCCTGACACACACAACTGTCAACTATGATCTCTTCCACTCTAGAGATCAGTGTTTTGTGGTGGCTGTAAGGTTGTGACAATATCAGGATAGCTGATACAACTCACCCTGTTTAGTTTCTTCTCATGGGGTATACTTGGAAGCACACCTGCTGCAGTTCTTTTTGACTAGGGAGGATCCAAGGAGATGCTCTAAGATGCTCTAGAGGAATTTTTTTTGACTAACATCTGCTCTCAACTTTAAAGGAGGCATAATTAATCTGTTTTCCCAGTGGTCATATAACCTGGGAACAAGGAAGCAAAAATTGTACATATCCCTTCCCTTGTGGTGAAAAAAAACTTTCCAAATTTAAGTGCAGTTCCCCACTTCTGGAGTTCTAAAACTGTAAGCTGCAGGATTCTCTCTTGTGCTACTACCCATATAATTCTGTGAAGGAACAGAATTTCATATGCCATTCCCAGAAATTTTTGAGTGTAGCTTTATTGTTGCCATTCTGGGAATTTGTCGCATCAAGAAACACTTGTTAGAAATGTTTGATTTTAACTGCATTTGTACATGACCATGAGAGAGCCAGATGTATTCTCATTACGGAAGAATTCACGTTTTAAGATGACTGGAGAAAATATAAGTAGAAAATTCTATTTTTATGACATCTTAAATAAAAGAAGTCAACTGTACCAAAATTGGCATTTATTAATGCCTCAAATACAGGAATATGTCTGAGTAAAGATTGTGGAAAATGGGAATGGCCTATCTTTGGTAATTGTTCTTTCAATACATCAACTTCAGGCTATATTTTTTGTTTTAAATTACTTTGCAAATTGTATTATTAACTCAGTATGATTCAATTTTTTGCATTTCATTGACCATATTTCTTTCATTTTTACTTTGTTTTGCTTTTTAAAGTGAAGACAAGTACATAAGGAAACTTAGAGCTATGTATGCTAAAATGAGTCTTCTTTCTTATTAGAAAGAACATTACAAAACATAACACTGAAACTTGATTTCACCACAGTGAAGATATCTATAAAAGTGGAAGTGAATATGATTTTTCAGGTCAGGTCACAGATTGGCTATCAGCTTGCATGCCTATACAACTGTATAAAGTGTATTTACAGACGCTTATCTGATAAGAAGGGCAAAGAGACAAGATGAGAAAGGATACTAGAATCCCCAGTATTCCCCCAAGGGGTTGTCTGTGGCCTAGTACTTGTTATTTGGCACACATTGATAAAAATGAGATTCTTGCATGACTAATGTAATGGAAAGATGGAGTGTTAGATAAAGCATTTAAGAAAAAAATAATTTACAAGAGGGAAAGAAAAACACTTAGGGCTGCCTGCTGACCAAAAGATGGTTCACATTTTGTTCTTCAAAAATGTTTTCCTCTAACATGGAGGAAAGGTTCAATATCAGCCTTGCTGCACGATTTAACTTAAGCAGAGGATTCTGGAGCACCTTACAGTTGGACAGAGGTCTCTTAGCTGACAGACCAATTCTGGATGCTACACCTTCATGCTGTACTTCCTAGGGATTGAAAGCAGGAGCTTGGTATCCTCAGGGAGATTTTTTTTCCCTTTCCCCCCCATTTCAACTTTTCATGTTTTGTTTAGCATCTTGGCAATTTCTATCTAAATACACTATCAAAAGTAAAGCATTCAGGAGGTACTATCTTCTTGGTTATTTTTTTTGTTGGGTTTAAAGCAGTGTTTGCAATAAGTTTTGTGGCTTTTTGGACATCACAACAGTGTTCTTGTTTTTACTTCTTTTTCTCTTTGCCTCTGTGCTGCACCAAGTTCTGTTCATGAAGCTGTTTGCAGCACAGCAGGATGCGCAGGTTTGAGTTCTGTGCCTTTTGTTCCTTCTCAGTACTGAGCCCATCTATTGTCCAGTACTAAAGGCTGGAATTCATTTGCTAAAACTCCCTATACCGCAACAGGGCTGATACTCTAAGAAGGTACATTTTTGTTGCACAGGATGGGAAAGCGAGAAGCAGAAAGAATTTGATATATTGTTCAATATATTGTTTGTTAGTTTGGGGTCAGAAGGCCCAGAAAGTTTTCCTCTTCATTTGTTAGAGGAAACAAAGTTATGCTCTCGTGTCTATAATTCTCTGTCTTCACTTTAGAGCCTGGAGATCTTTGGAAGTAGGTCTTTGGTTTTTCCTCCTCTTTCCATCCTCCCATGTCATGACTGCATTTTTTTAAGGTGGATCATTCCAGTCCAAACAGGACTCTCCAGACACAACTCTGTTGTGTCAGTCAGTCGAGATAGCTTAGGATGTGGGTACCTGCAGTCAAAGTACTTGCTTGCCTTTCTTGTTTATATAAGGTTCAGAACAAACATAATTAATGTCTTTAGGAGGAACATACATGTTAACTTTCACTTGCCACGATGTCACTAGTAAATCAGAGACAAAGATCTTTTCCTGTAGACAGTCAGTGCACCTCTCAGACCTCAACGACACATCTCCACTGACATAATTTTTAATCACTGCCCTTCTACTTATAGAATATAAATTAATTGCCTTTCCAATCACTTAGTTGCATATTGTCTTCAGCTATCCAAACGCATTTATAGAATTTGTTCTTATTGAGCTGTTTAAGATATTATTGGTAAATTATGCTGATAAAATGCTGATGAATTATGCTGATGAAGATCTTTATTTTTAAAAGCTTCCATTCCACTTTAAAGATAAACTACATACATGTACTTGTTTTCAAACACATGCTAAAATCTTATAAATTTGAATGGGTTTGTATACTTACAGACTTTCAGTTCTACAGCTTAGAGATTAAAATGCTTTGCTGAATCTGGGCTGAAGAGTGAATTTAACAAATTATCCTATGGATATTGAGAGGGACGAAATGTCTTAATATATTCCCAACTAAATTGATGAACTAGGGAGATGGTCTGAACTGAGCTAAGGAAAATGAGTAGATAAATTATTGGAAAAGCTGGAATTACTTGTTCTTATGTGTGTTGTCATAGGAAAAAGTAATAAAGCATTTAGAAAATGAAACTTTTCTAGAAAGTTGAAGTAGTTTTTAATGTTCTTATAAGTTACTAGGAAGAGGAAAGAGTAGGTTTACAGAGTTATTTTTGAAGGTTTGCCAGATAGCATTGCTGGTCAAGAAGAGAAGTCAATTAAAAATATTAAGTTCTTCCTTGTTAGTTAAGCAATTTACTGAGCATTATTTTGCTGTCTTGAATTATTTCTTATGCAACTCTTCTGTGACTTGTTGCTTTTCTACAAAAAGACAAAGTACAGTTTAGCTTTAATGAACCAAGAACTGCCTTTTGCCTTGGCTCTCTTTTCCAGGCACTTGCAATGGATCCTTTATCATTTTGATAGGTATGGAAAAGAGAAGGGGAAAAAAAGGGAAGAGCAGGAAACCCTTTAGAGTGTATTTTTTTTTTTTAAATCTTCCTGACCTAGTATTTAGAAATGAAGGAAAATAAATAAAAGACAAATTACTGAATTATAGTGCCCAGTATCTTACAATGCAAAAGTTAATCTGGTTGGGATAACTCTATTGACTTAATGTTCATCAAGAGTATTCTTTTATGCAGATGGAAAGAAAAAAGAAAGTAAGCCCTTGTGACTGCAGGGGTAAATGCTGGCCTGTTAGCAGAGGCTAAATTGCATGTTAAATGTTCACTATCTCTCGGCAGGCAGGAGCTTGAAGAAAGTCAAGCAGCAAATCCATTCTAACGCATAAAATTCTCTGCTGTGAGTTATTTGCCCTCTTGCTTCCATTCTGACGTAAACTGAAAGTAATGTTTAATTATCTCAATATCCCTCTAATAAGGAAAATTACAAAGAAAAACAGTAAGGAAGGAAACCAGTTTTAAAAATCAGTAATCAAAATATTTTTATTAGAAATGTCTTGCCTGTTAGTGTTTCTTTCTTTGCATTAAAATGGAGATGCCAATTGCAATTACATTTGTTTGCAAATGAATGTGATGGCCTTTAATTCTACCTTGAGTTGTAGTGACTGCACGTGAACTTACATATCTACTAATATACCACAGGATGCTCTATTTTCCAGCTGCTGTCAATGATCTCTTTGTGTGCAGGGATTCAAAGCGATCAGTCTGGTTCAGTGTCCCTTAGGGAACAACCAGCCCTGGCTGCTCCCTGCCACAGTCTTCCTTAAGGATAAAGGCTACTGGAGGGGTCAGTCTGGGCAAAACAAAACCAATTATAGATATGCTGGTACACTGAAATTAACTTCAAGTTCTGGTCTCTGTGCCCAGCAATTCCTCACCTTTCCTTAGCACTGAATATCATTCTCAGTGCTTGAGTTTTGCATTGCATAATGCAGCTGTCTTTATATAAGAAATAGTAATCATATCATTTTGAAAGGAAAGAAACTAAACAGATAGATAATGTTGGAGAGTGGAAAAAAAAAGATGTCCTTTGCAATCTCTGTAAGCCTCTATGGTGTTTGAAGGATGCAGTCATTATGCTAGGTGTTCTTTCTCACTTAGACTCAGCACAGATTGTGCTCTAAACAGGTAATAAAGGTCAATTTTATAAAACTGAATCAGCTTTCAGGCTAAGTGAAATTTTGCTCTATAACCCATTCCTTTTAAACCACTTTGGAAGAAAAAGGTCAGAGGAGGGTCAGAACAATGTAGTATACTTGAAAACGAGAAAGCTGGTATCAAACTTCCCGTTGTAGTAATGTGTCATCCTTACTACTCCAGAGCTTTTCTCAGATATGGTTCACTTTTTAAATCAGATACCTCTTGCTGGGTCATAGCCATCTGTTGTGTAATTCCATCCCTGTTATCATTTCAAAAGAGAAGATATGGAGGTCTGGTGGCCTGACAAGGCTGGGAGAGGATCATTTTACTCAGGGTTCTAGTTCAATAAATCAAGAAGCTAGAGAAGCACGTGCACTGTTAGCTGTATGCAGACTGGGAAGAATTACTTTGCCTCTGGGTTTTGACCATTTGAATGTAATGGACTGCTTTTACAAACCATTAGAATTATTCTTAGTGAACAGTATACTGTCATTAATCCAAACTCCATTTAATCATTTCTAAGCTGTTGTGATATCCCCCATCTCCTTTCAGGTGGACTATTTCATGTTTTTCTGGTAAAAACTAGCCTTTTCCTACAACTTCCTGATCTTTAAATCCTGTTATCCTTGAAATCAATTTAGTTACAATTAAGTGATGTAGCTAAATGCAAAAAGTTGACTTGTGCCCTGTTATGTGTATAAGCAACAACACTGGTGCCATGCCAGACTCCATCCTCAGGAAATGTCAGTATAAGAGAAGTGGTGAAGAGGGATCGTTACAGCTTACAAGCATGTCTGAGAACATTCTGCATAACCTCCATGAGATGGAAAGCAAAACTAAATTGAACAACGTGCATTTTACTAGCAAGTTTTCCCTATAAAATCACTTGCTTTTAACAATAGTAATTTCCATGAAAAGTTTCATTAACTTCTTAGTGATTTATTTAAACAGGTCATTAGAAATGAAGATCACTGTAAATTTCAAAGTGAAGCAGTCTAGGTAAAGAGAATACTTCCCTGCTAGTGTTATGCTGTGACTGGGGTGGGTTAAAAGCAGTCTTACTGCTTTGATCATCCTTGTATCACCAGGCCATTCTAATTGCAAGCTAAATGGGAGAGGAAAAAAAAGTGTTGAAAACAAGACCACTTTCATCACTTATTTATCAAAACCTGCTACAAAGAAATTTCTTATTTGAATTAGGCAAGAAGTTGAGTCTATGGGGGTTCTTTTCTGGGTGGTTGGAGCTGGGAGATGAGGCATAAGGGAGGCTGCTCTTTCACCTCCTCAAGCTGCTCCTGGCAGTTTCTCAGCAGACTGCGATGGCAAACTTGCTAACTGTGTGCCAGCCTGCATGCCCCCGGGCATACACCCTTCTCTGGGCACACCGCCCTGATGCACCTGCTGAATTCAAGCCATGAAGCCCATGCTGATAAAACAACAAAGGGTGATTTTTTTTTTTTACCACTTCCCTTAGGCAAAACCAAAAATATTTCAGCGTTTATCAGTATTTTAGCTAATGATGCTGCCCAGAAAGCCACTAGAATAGAAATTCAGCTGTCCTCTTTCTTCTGAGACAGTTCTAGATTATCTCCATTGTGATTCTAACCTCCACAGATGCAGGGGAGAAGTTATGCTGCCACCCTGTATCATTTACTTCCCTTACAAATGAATAGGATATTCCAAAACTGTTAGGCAATTTGCAAATTTAGCACTACATCTGTTCAGGAGCTGGAAAGAAAAACAGAAATAAAACTTAAAATAAAACTGAAAAAAGTGAGGTAGCTAAGGGAAGGGTAAGAGAAAGAAGAGAGAAATCTGTTTTAGAAAATGTAGACTTTGAAATCAAGTGCATCATCAGGTGCCTACAGTGTGAGCAGTGAAAATGTGATCGTGTAAAGCGTGATAACAATTTTTTTTTCCTGTAACACTTGTGTTTTCTATCAGAGGTACTTGTGCATCTCCATTATATTTACACATGTATTTGGGGACTATTTTAGTATGTTGTACCTTTTAAAGAATGCACAGAGGACAATATAGGATATGAGGTAAAAAGAATACACAAAAGAAAAGCAGGGATAGAAGAGCCTGAGTCAACTTTTTCTAAGTTTTTCTAGACATGGTTTACATTTATATTCAGTGTAGGATTTCTTTTTTATGACTTGTTTTATACTCTTCCTATTGGCCTTGCAGGCTTTTGAGTGATGGAACTGGGATGAGCTTCTCAATTTTGCATGGTTATGTTTATATGTAGAATACCTAATGTTGTTATGTGCATGCTACCCTATGAGTAGGTAAAAATGTTGCATTTTTGGGAAGTCTTTTTTTTTTTTTCTTGTCTTTTTTTTTTTTTTTTTTGGAAGTCTTCAAGTGACTTTGTAAGTAATGTCTTGCAGTCACTTAGGAACCTTCTTAATTTTTCTACTTATAATTTAAATAATCTGGTAGTTTCAAATGAAGGAAAAGTTAGAGGTTGGCTTTATTTGAGAATTGTTGCTCACTTTGAGAATGATCAATGATTTTGAATACTCAGTTTAATAGCTTAAAAGGTTTTGATTTCAATTTTTGGAAGGGAGTATGATTTTCATAGAATCCTGATGCTCAGTTATCTCTGAGCATCATAACTTCCAGAGCAATATTGTCTGAGTAGAAGGATTATACCCCCCTCCCCGCCCCCCCCCCTTTTTTTTTTGTGCTGGTCTAGCACTGAAAGGTTTCCTGAAATAAATGATTGGTGAGAAGAGTTGAGTAGATGGATGGAAGAGATTATCTGTTGCTGTATTTCATCCTCTGTTTTTTTTTTAAATACATATATTTTCTTGAAATGAAAAGCTTCTTTTGTATGTAGTTTTGTAAGAAAAACTTCGTGTTGAATGCGCTGTTTCTACAGCTTTCTCAACACTATTGAGACTCTTTATACTCAGTAAAGTGAAGAATTTGGAAAAGGGGATGGCAAATGAGAAAATGCTGAACTACTAGAAGGAATGGGTCAGGGTGCTCACTGCAGAACAACCTGGAGGAAAATTAGTCTGATGTGGAGGTAGAACCCAGTTCATTGGTGACATAGGGATTTCTAGCTGCACCAAGTTTGATAATGACTTATATATCATCTAATTAGTGGCAGGGGGGAGAAAAAAGGAAGGTAAGTCTGTTGAGCGGGCCATTACTGTCATGCATTCAGTACTGCTAACAAGATACTATTTCTAAGCTATAGCAAGAGGGCATGCAAGAAATCTGAGCTCCAGTGGGAATTCCTAGCCTGACTTCACTGGAGCCAAGATCTCATCCTGCCAACTGCTCATTTTTATCTGCAAAACATGCTGTGGTGCCAGGAGAATGGAGTTTATTGTTTAGGTTAGCATCTACTGTAAGACTGTACTTAGACACTGAAAGGTTTTCGTTATTTAAAAGTGATTCTTTTCTTCCTAATGTTCATGAATAACTCTCCAAAGGGCTTGAAACTAAAGCTACTTGTTTTCTTCCCATCCTTCTTGTACGCACTTTTTTTTTCCTTTTCCTGAGTACGTGTTTATTTTATTGTTCTGCTTTGTATTGACTGTTTAGAAGAGTTACCATAATGTAGATCAGATGGCTGATGAAACCACAGCTGGCTTTTACAAATATTTATAAAACCCCAGCATGCTTTTAAAAAGGAAATATGGGAAGAATTCTATGAATTTTGAGAATAATTATGCAAAATATAGTGTGGGAATTATTAACTCTTTTATTTTTGTGTTAACTCTCAGTTAATTCTGTCTGTATTGCTAAGCTCTTATTCATTACTCCTTTTCAGATAATATTACTGCAGGAAAGGGGATAGGAAATCTTAGGTAGGAGGTGTGCTGGATTGCAGCACTGTGGCTTTTAGCAGTTGGTGTCTGGCAAGCCAGGTTACATTTCCTGATGTTCTGACAAACTGCTATTTTTTAAGATGCCAGATTAGGCCGAAGAATCTACATGTGGAATTTATCCCAATGGTTCACACAATCAGCTGTAATACCTTCCTGTAGTTTTCTGCTTCCCTGTCCATGGAAAACAAGATGTTATCACTTGTTTCTGGCTAGTCTATGTGGCTTTAGTTTGAGTCTGCTGAAAGGCATACTGAATGATTAAGCACTCAGTCAGGTGAGCTGTATCTTGTGATCACTGTTTCCCTAAGTAAATAGAGCAAGGTGCTTAATCAAGCAATTAAGTGTTAGAAAGAATGAAGCTATTTGGATCTCAAATGTCATGATACCACAAATGTGAATGCAATGTCTTCACTTGAGCTTGTCACTTCACCCAGTAACATGATGTGACATACTGCCCCTAACTCTCTGCTAGGGAGCAAAAGGTGATCTCAGACACCACAAATGACTGTATGCTTCCTTATACTGTTCATGTGAACAGTTTCAGGGACTTCAGTGGGATGAACTACACAAGTTACTAGAGCTGTAACTCTAGAGGCTGAGTCAGTGAAGAAAGATCTGCTCTGTAAAACGGTAGTAATTCTGGGACTGATAAATCTTGATGACAAACTTTTTTTTTTCAGCTAGCTCCATTTTGATATTGTTTGTTTAGCTCCACTCCCAAGAAGATAGGCTCATTTGCAATGAAAGACTGATGCTGTTGTGTCCCTCTTCCCTGATACAGTTTGGCTGCCAAGTAAGTTACTTCTACAAACTGAAAGACATGGCAAGTGTAGTTGCAGAAATCTGAGCAAGCTTTTCTACAGAGCATTCATGGTCTGCAGGGCCTGAGGCTGCAGGGGGAAAAGGTGGTCATATGCATCTATGAGGCCTTCCAGGGACAATTCCAATCAGAATTCCCATTTGATATTTCCTTCCGATATCCATTTGGATATCCATTTCCAATTGGAATATTCATTTGGACAGCTAAATCTCAGCAAGCTACTGTGTGCCTTTAAATTTCCCCTCTGAGTTATGCCAATAGAGTTAATCCATCTTTCATTTCTCCCAAAGTACACCAGCAGCTGCTAAAAGCCTCCCAGATTACAAGAGCCATAAATAGGTGGTACCTGACCACAAGTCTTTAACACCATGGCTGGGTACGTGCATCTTTGATCTGTAACATCCTCTACCGATGCCATCCTATAACTTAAACTTTGTCTATTACAGATATATCTATTTAGGGAATAGTACAGTGCTACTTATTTCTTCCTTGCAAAGGCTTCATCTGAGCACGTTTTGAGTGTTTGAGCAATATATCATCTATCAGGGGAATCTGTTCTCTTTCCGGGGTGGCCAAAATAAGCAGTATGCCTTAGGGGGAGCACAGGCACAGTTAAGTCCTAAGTTAATAATACACAGTAACAAAAAATTCCACTTACTGCTTAATATAAGACAATGGCATATAGGGAAAAGTAACATGAGAACTGGGGAAAAAAGACTGCATCAAGGAAAACTGGAAAACTCTAACATAGCCTATTTGGCGGAGAAGGATGTCTGATGGCTCTGCTATCTTGTGGGGATTAAAGACGAAAAATGGCTCGAGGCATTTCACATAGCACAGTTCAGAGGGAAGAATACTTTCAAGTTTGGCTCCAAATACTGAAAACAAATTTACAGAACTTTTTTTCTTTCTTTGAAATTCTGATGAATTCACAGGCTATTAAAATACTTCCTATGACCTCTACAAAATAAAGAGGGAAAATGAGTATTCCCAGACTGTTCAATAATTAAATACTGTCTCAAAGAGATTTTTTCTCCACCTGTCTAAATACATATTTAAGTTTAAAGTAACACAACCCTGTATGAAAAATGAGTATGATACAGTCTAATCTCTAATCATGTGCAGAATGGTTGCAGGCGAGATCACCTTAGTTACAGCTACTGTAGAGTTACCACTGCAGGTGTGCTCTTCATTCACCTTGAGGAACTACTGCTGGCGAATTGTAAAATATTAGACCAATGAATTGGTTTGCTGTTCCCACTAACCAAGTGGAGTGGTATAATTTAAGGACAGACTTTGCTGGTGGGGTTTATATTCTGGCTTACATTGGGTGCAGCGTGGGTGTTAGAGAGCTGCTTCAATGAAGGAGAAGGCGATATCAAGGAGAACATTGTTGTTATGCTGTTATACACTATTGCTGATGTTGAGCAGAGAGGTACATAGAGAGCGAAGAGGGCACTAAAGAATATGTATGTGTGAGAAGGAATTTTCATTTCACCAAGAATTCAAAGTTATTTCCACTTTGAAACAGAATATTCCTCAACTTTCTTAAAACATTTTTGTTCTGATAAGACAAAAGTTCCTATTTCAAATTTCAATGTATTTTAAAATACTGCAATAGGAAGTGTTCCGATTGAGAAATCAAAACATCTTTTTCTGAAAGTTCAGTCTTGTCAAAATAATGGCTTTTTCTAAAACTCTTTTGTTTTTTTCTTTTAAACAAAAAGTCACTGAAATGAGCCAACTGTATCTCTCCTTACTTTAGCCATGCTGAATGCTGTTCCTAATCATTTAATTCTATGTTCTTTCTGATAAATCTTCTATGAAGCGATTAGCAAAATCATTAGATAAAAAATAGAACACAGAAAGACAAAAGCTGCAATCCAGTTTTGAAAATTAACCTGCTATAAAATGTGAAAGCTGTAGGAGAAACACTGGTGAAAGCAGTGTTCTGATGTATGATGACTACCGAAACTGCTGCGTTGATGCTGAAGGATAATTAATTTCTTTTTTCTCATTGTGGTGGTCTGTAGAAATCTGCAGGATTAAAGATTTAGGACTTTTCAGCATATTTTGGCCATGAAATTATACATTGCACAGGGACTTTTAATTTTTCTGCAAATTTGATTAAGAAAAAATAATCAGGGGAAAAAAAAAAAACCAAAAAAAACAAAAAAAAAAACACAGTCATGAAACAGTGAGCTTGGAGGTCTAAAGAGCTACTGTTCTAAAAGTAGCCCTGGCTCTTAGCCTTTGGGTTTGGAGTCATACCTAGAGCCAGAGATGTGCTTTGTTTCTCTTCCTTTGCAAACTCTCTTCTCAAAAAAAACTCTAAACCACTCTAAACAATTTCAATCTTTCTTTTATTTGCTCTTTTTTCTTCCTTTTCTTTTTTTAATGCAATTGCCTTCTCAACCCCATAACTTTTTTTAAACACAGCAACTTGCCAGAAGAGAAAAATCAGAAGTACTGGCTAAAACAGCTTGGCAAGCTGCCCATTTTAAAATTCAGAGTAGGTGGGCTTAGCTGCCTTGCTGCCCGTAGCGCTCTCTTAATTGCAGAAGGTTTGAGGCTGGTGCCAGGAGTCTGCCACTTCTGGATCTGGCTGCATCCCTGCTACTGCTTAGTGCAGTGTCTTGAAGAAGTCTCAGGCTCTTTGAGCGGGTGTGCTCCGCTGCCTGGGAGTTTAGGGTAGTATTGACTCTTTTTCAGAAAAGAAAGTATATTTTGCTCAGATCATTACGAGTGCACCAAGCCTTATGTCCTGCACCTACGCACATGCATTTGGCACATGCTGACTTGTGTGCAGCTTGTTAGCAGGAGTGGTCACGAGTGATGTAATCTTTAGAGTTTTTTTTTTTCTTTTTCCAATTTGAGGACAGAGCAGTGTTTTGAGTTGCAGAAAGTCTGGCAGGCTGGCCGAGGTTTCAAAATTTTGGACTTTTATTATGGTTTCCATAAACAACAGACTGAAATAATTTCATCTTTGCCTCTCTTCTCCACCTACTATGGTTGGCCTTAACATTTCTGAAATTGGGAGCCTGAAACTTCCTTCTGGTGGTGTTATGGTTCCAGTTGCATCTCAATTATAGACATACATGGCTAAAGTACAACTCCTCACAGCTTTCTTGGGCCAATTTGACAAGGCAGTGAACAAATGGTATTTCTGGAATGTATCATTTCAAATACTTATAGCCATCCTTTTTTGAACTCTCTTCTTGTTAAACCACTGAACTGTGTATCAATGTACAGCTTAAGCTGTAAACTATATGACAGTTTCCTGTCCAGTTCTTCCTAGTTATTTTATTTTGCAACAAAGCCATGTAATCTGCCTGGATATACAGAAAGCTGATCTAGTTCATTTCATGTTAATCTCAGGTTGATCCACTTAATTACTTGTTCCATTAAACACTCCACTGCTCTTCTTTTCCAGTTGGAAAAAGTTGCAGCATTAGAGGAGAGAGATTTTATGCTTGGAGAAACTGAGATTAGAACTACAATCGTGTTGATATTGGAGAGCTGTGTTCGGAGCATGCAGGAACTTTTTAAGCTGCCATGCATGTTTACATGGCTGCTATGTTAGGAAATGATTTCAAACTCTTGAATGGCAGTAGGTGTTACAATGTATCAAAACTTCAGTTTGGATTTAAAAACTTCTATTGTTATTAAACAGAAGAAAGCACATGGGTGTAATAGGTGAATTTAATGGCATTGTTTATAGTAGAAATTGCTTATTTTGGGCATATTTGGGTAGAGGATTTGATGCATTCTTTTATATTGCTATGTAAAATTGGATCCAAACACTATAAAATGGGGAATAAGAAAAAATAAAGGCTTGTGGGATCTCCAGCAATACAGTGTGATAAGTTGCCCAAACACAAAAGCAGAAATAGGACCAAATTGTCATGCATAATTGTGTGGACTAGTGTGTTACCTTGCTTATCCATCCTGTGCTCCCCAATGGTCTTCATCTAATGATATTTCTCAGCTTCAGTAAGTTTGCCTAGCATTTTTCTATTTGGGATATACTATTTGAAATAAGAAGACATTCAAAGATAAACTGAAAAGCTGCTGCAATTTTGATTTGCAGTTCTGATTTTGCTAAATTTTGTGTGAGAGATTCATTAATATCACCTAATGGCCTGCTTCGGAACACAGCCGGAGGAGTGTTTGCTTCGACGGTTTCCTTGAGTAGCCAGTAGGATTCAGCTGCTTTGGACAGTCTGTAAGATAACTGCACAGCAAGAAAGCTAACCGGAATGGGCTGAAACTTGGTTTCATTTCTTAAAAGATGCTTGGAGGGATTGTCATAATTTTACTGAGTTAGTTCTAACCTTTGGAATTCTGGAAATGTTAATTAGAAAGCTTAGTACTGCAGAATTTCATTTATCTGATACTTTTTTTTTTCCAAAACTCACATTAGTCAAAATTAGACTGTCTCCTATGAGTCATTTGCTTTGAAAAGGTCTCTGTTGGCTGAAAACCCAGTGGCAAGGCTAGATTCCTGGTCATGTGTTTGGATAACCAGGGCTCCACTTCACACAGGAGTTAATATTGTGAGGAATAAATACCTTAGCAAGTTGTGAAGTAGCCCGTATTTCAGTCCTGATATCTTTAATTTCAAAGTTTTTTAAAAATTTGAGCACAAACATAAAACTGTAGGTTATGTTGAAGTTTGAAAGGGGAAGTGATTAAGCAATGTGTCAGATCCAGTCTTTTGCCCAGTGCTGAGGAATGGAAGAAAAGGAAGGGTAGCTACCAGAGTGCGTGTGAGCTTTTAGCTTCCTCTTGGTTGTAAGACGGAAAAGTTGAATCTGGGGCACTTAGTGCTGCACGAAGTCAGGTTTTCACTCTGTGAGTGATTGCCATCTGCTTTTATGATTCCTCCTCCTCATTTGTGATTGAAAAGCAAGAACTTTTCATAGGAAGTCAGGTACATTCCTCTTTAACATGAAGGGTCTGTGTCCCCCTATGTGACCCTCAAAGAAGAGAACTGCGAATGCTGCTGAAGTTCCATATCAAACTACAATGGTCTGTGCCATGGGTACACAGCACATTCCAAACAAATCCTGACCAAGAGCACTGAGAAATGACCCTGAAATAAGGGCAGCATCGATTCTCAACAAGAAATTCCAAACAAAGAAAACTGATTTTATCCCTTTGGTCTGTAATGCAGCATGCTCCAGGTCATAGTGCTCTAAGGCGATGATGTGAATTGTGGAAAATAATCTTCTCAGGCTACACTTAGGTTTTCAGCAGCTTCTTGTGCTCATCCAAGTATGTGTTTAAATGCTTTCTTGTAC
Organism: Tinamus guttatus; assembly: GCF_000705375.1. The sequence continues at coordinate 205,464 of NW_010579567.1, forward strand.
TGAGGTCTAACTAATTTAGGTTTTGTTCTTACTGCTAATAATATTTGGTTTATTTGACTCTAAAAAGTGCACTCCATTTGTGCATAGCTTACAATAGCCAATTAAATATTTACTAACTCCTGGCACCATTAGCTTCACCTTTGTGGGTTTCTGTAATACATTATTCTTACTGAAGGTCTGTTCTCCATAGGATGTGTATGATTCATTTCTATTAGCATTACAAGGAGGCTGGCCCATGCTTTGAGAAGAGAAGAAACCGTTTTGTTTCCAAAAGTAATTGTTGAGTTTTTATAACTGATACCCTAATGAAGTCCAGTCTTGAGGAAGAGAGAGAACAAAATATGTCTTCATAAATCTACCAGAAAATTTTACTTATAAACTGAAAAAATGTATATAATAAGAAACAAAAAAAACTCACAAAGAAAAATTATAATACTTACATTGGTGACGTATTCAATGTCCTTCCAAATATTACATTCCCTGGGAAAATCTGCCAAATCTAAAAAATTATCCACTATCACTTGGCCAATCAAGTCATGCCTGGAGAATCTGTCAAAGTCATATACAGAGAAATGGAGTTTCCGTGTGTTCAGGTCATTGTATGGGACAGAAAATAAAAAAACTTCATCAAATATTGGATTTAGCGTCTTTCTGTGCACTTTAGTCTGGTGTTTTGTTTTCCTGTCGGGAAGTAGATATATCTTCACATAGGGATCTGAAGTTCCAGAGAAGTCCTTTGCTGGCAAGTTGATAGCCTTGTGGATCTTCACTATCAGCTGCTCTAAATCACAGTCGTATTTCAGAATGAAGTTCAGCTTTCCACAGGCCTTGCTATTATTCCTCCGGCCGTCATCGGTGTCCACTGATCTTTGTTTATACAGCTCTGGCTTAATGCGGCCAATCCCTGTCAGCTGCTCCTGTTTCTGAACCTGCTGGATGTTGAAGTCAGGGTTGGAGAGGTTGAGCTGTCTTCGGATTGAATTATGCCTTAAGTGAAAATGAAATGATTTAATTTGATTTTGTTATATGATATCTGTGCGTGCACACACTTAAGATCTTGTATTCATTTGACAGATTTTTGGTTTATATGATACCCCAGAATCAGTTTTTACTTAGCCGAAGTGTTAAAACACAGTATCTAACACAATATGTAACAATTGTTCTTGCATCTGAAGCTAGTGGCATGAACCTAGCTCCAAACCTGGCTGAAAACTGGAACAAGTTCAAACTCATTGTGACTGCACACCTAAAGGATCTGCCTTATTGGCATATATATAATTCGTTGAAACATTTCTTAACTGTTACCATTTTCAACGGAATCCTTTGGAGTAATGCCTATAAAATAAGTTACATTATGTAAATATCAGCTAGATCTGACCTGTTATGCCACCTGAATGTGATGATTTCTGATTTAAAAATAAAGATGGACAAAGAAGAATGCTTCCTAACACCTCCATGTTTTAATTACTAGTTGATGGCTATTACTATTTCATCTGTGAGTGAGCTGCTCTGATTTGAAATGGTTTGCTGCCTGCTCCATCAGTTGTTTTTTCTCTCATAACTGCTAACTGATGTAATAAGCTTGGTAGTACTTAAACTGAAAGCTCCTTTAGTTTCATTACTCCTAGGAGAGAGAGTTGCTTTTAGCTTTGGTCTAGTGAGATTTTTTATCTGGAGTCACTCAGTTATTGTGACTGAAATTTTCACTTCATGATTTGATAGCAGAAATCAAATGTGCAGTTTCTGTAGGGGCAAGGGGATGTGAAAGTTGGTCTAGGTAAAATCCTAATCTTGCATGAATTGGATTTTACTTCTTTGTCCTATTCATATTCTGCAATCATTCAATGTGTTGGAGTATCATGAACTGTGGATGAACATAAAAAGAGCACCTGGAAAGATGATAGTACTGGATTAATCCAAAACTATTTCTTTGGAATGTAATCAGCAATAGTTCCTCTGCTATCATCACTCATTTGTTTCTTATAAATGTGTGTTTGTGTGCTTAAAACAGGAACAGCCCCTTGAAAACTATCCTAGTTTTTCTCTCTTGCTGCATAATAAATATGTAATTATATAGTTACATATTAGTCATTTCCATAACATAATATTAGCATGTGGAGGAAAAAAAAAAAAAAACATATATCACTGATTCCTTAAAGTCATTGTAGTAGTGGAAGGTGTAGAATATCCTAAGGAGGAATGAAAAAGAGGACACTGGAGGCTGTGCTTCCTTCCTGAAGTTGTAACAAGGACTGTAGCAGAGGCTCTGTCATCTCCCAGGAAAGCTGTGGCTCCCTACCAGTTTATGCAAGAAAGGAGCAGATGGAAAAGGTGAACAAAAAGCAGGTGCAGTACAAGGGAGATAAGCCTCCCCTCTGTCATGGAGGCTTTCAGAGAAGTGCAGCTGTTTGACTCGGAGATCCACCAACTCTTTGCGTGGTGATCCTTTTTCTCACTCTGTGAAGCAAACCCCTTTCATCACCTGCCACAGCCCACCCTCTCATGCTCCATCTTGCATGTTCTCTCCTGTACGGCTTTTCCAGTTTCCTGGGAGCCTTCGTCCACTCTTGTTGGGTCACTTCCCCCCCATCACTCATGACTGTGTCTAAAATGTATCACTTTTAATCCAATTTCTAACTCTTGCAAGGGTTTCATCAGCTTGCCCTACTTTTCTTCGACTCCTTTAAAAGTAATTGAGGAGGTATTACTGACTGCTCAGCATCAGTGTTAAGTGCAAATGAACAGGCTTTACAACCTAAATCTAGGCTGCTATGGTGCTGTAAGGAACATGCAGCATTTGTCCTTGTCCAGCTTCTGAGAGGTACAAAGAGGACAGTGCCTGCTCCAGCAACAGAGAGCACCACTGTGGTACAGTTCTTTTAATGTGAGATGTTTGGGCATCTTACAGTACAAATAACTCCAGGTAATTTTTTTAAAAGAATTTTGGGAGTACATTATATATTTGTAGTACAGTGGTATGCTGGATGATGGAGCTGATACTCGGCTGTATCTGCATTTATTAATATTAGAGAGAAATTAGACCTACTGACCGGGCAGAAGAGGTTGGTTCTGTGGTCTGACGATGCATTCGCACATTGTGCACACAGTTCTCTTTTGCTCCCACCTGAGCATCCAGTGGAATATCGGGGGATGTGTGGCTAATCTTCATGGAGGACTCCGGAAATGCTGTGGACTGACCCAGATAATCTTCACTGTATTCATGGTCATTGGTCTCTGTGTCTGTATAGTTCAGTGATTCTTGTTTGTTGTCTTTGTTCCCAAACGGCAGCCCACGCTCTCGCCAAGGGATCCAGCAAAGCTTCCAGGACACAAACAGAGAGACCCCAAAGAGAGCAAGACCACAGGCTGTGACAACTAAGGAGAGCAAGCTTACTGAGATATCTGCAAAAAAAGAAAAACACAGGGGTGTCACATCTTTACTACTTCTTGCTTGGAACTTGCCCTCCTCCAACGTGACGTACAATCTAGGAAGTAAACTACTCCAGACTGTAGAGCTACAAGAATTAAATTTTGGTACCAACAAGAATCATGTAATGGAAGTATGTTAAGTATTCTGTTCTTCTCCCTTGCCCCAGCAGGAAAATTTAACCTTCTTTGGAATTCAGTGTAAGACTGATCTTGAGGCACACAGGGCTTAGCTTATATTATTTTCCCTCTAAAAGCTGAAAGACATGAAGCATCATCCTAAACATGAAAAAGGCTATCCACTTCTTCACTCAACTTCCTACTAATAAATGACCATTGACTACAGTATATTTACTTTTTCTTTCTGTCAGTTCTCTCAGCCTCCATTGCCAGGTTTTATCCTCTGCTTTTCCAGAGATTTTATTGTCCTTGCACACCCATCAACAAGTGCATATGTGCATGTGCACACCTGTCAGGGTCTTAGATATTCAATCTTGAAGTATTTTTATTGAATTAAATATTTTGTTTCTTTAGTTTAATTCCACTCCTTCTAACTTTATTCTCATTTTGCAAATGATATATATATATTTTTCACTATCTACACCTATCCTGCTGTTCAGCATTCACTTTGGATAGAGGTGTCTGTTCAAAACTGAAACTTTTTTTTTTTAACCCAAAGACTCTTTGGTCTTCTTCCAAAATTCTGGTATAAAAGAAGTGTGGAGATGGGTTTTCTATCAGTTTTACTCACATCTCTAGTTATTTAACTCTATAATCACATCTACATAAATAAATTGTGAGTTGGAGGTGTTTTTCTCTATTTTGCTGTAAGGTGTACCTTTTGAAAAATGACTCAATGAAACAGCTGTTTTCGTGGTTACAGCAGTTCTGAAATAAGTTTTTCTGTGGATTATGCAATAGATCATGCCTTAAACAAAATTAGTAAGAACTTTTACTGCCTCAAATTGCTTTGATAAGGTTGTGTTTGTAATTTTCCACATTTTTCGTAGGTTTAAAATGTCAGGATGCATCTCTAACTAACAGCTAGCTTAGATTTCCAAAGGATGGCACAATGTTGAAAAATGCAGCTTCTGCTAGAACAGTTGCTTTGAGTATGACAATTCAGATGAAACAACCTTAATCAGTTTGAGAAAAAAAAATCCATTTTTTTTTTTTTAAACAAAAAGCTCCCAAGTTTCCGGCCCTGCTGTGAGCCTCACTCTCAGTAGATCACACTTCCACCTAGGAGAGGAATGACACCACAATCAGTTTTGCGCAGGAACTCTCCAACTTCCTTTGCATGCTGAAAACCATTTTTAAACAATTTTAACCAGCAGAGCCCCTTCTGGCTTCTCCCAGTTGTAGAAGGAGAAAGTTCATTAATTGTGAGGACAGCCATTGTTTTTCCTAGCTCTACTTATGGCTCCTTGAGGAGTCCTTTTCAAATGCTCCAAGTTGCTTTCTCTCTGTAAAAAGGAAGGTCAGGTGGCTTTAACATGTTGCCTTATTCACTGAGTTTTAAGAAACTATAATGAACTAGGTTATCTGCTCACATTAAAGATCAGGAATATTTTTTTTTTCTTTTATGTGGGGGAAATATTTTTTGAGGGCAGAAGAAAGATAAAAACCTGTGGGAAAACATTTTCCCCAAGGTGCCCCCACCTGTGTCCTCAGAATATAAGAATAAATTTACAGCAAATATCTCCCCCCGCCCCCATCCTCATCTCCAAGGAGCAAAAGAAACAAGTCCAAAGCTTCTACTGACTATTAGTAGCAGGTACTTCTGGAAATCCCGTATCTCTCTTCTCTAAAGACCAGATTTTCTAAGAGAAGATTGCAGAATGTATATGAAAACAGAGAAACTGAGAGGCAAATGGAGAAGATTAAATCTAAAATGAAACAGCTTAAAACTGTAAAAGGCAAAGAAAAAGCATAGAAGCTAAATTGAGCAAGACTCAATATTCAGACTGCTCTTTCGCTCAATCATTCGTAAGCAGCAAAGTGATTATTTTAAGGTGTGATGCTCTTAGAGGTCTTCCTAATTTGGGCTAAACCCAAATATAAAAGACTACCTCAACTTGCTTCTTTTGCAAAGCATATACTGAATAAGATATGCTTCGGGTGAGTACTGAGCATGTCTGGATTCTGATTACTATAAACAACGCTATGAAGTTTTCCCATGAAATATATAATAGTACATAGTACTTATTTTTGGATGTAAAATCAAAACTAGACAAGTTAAAGGGTTTCTCTTCTTGCATTTAACTAGTTTAATGGGGAGGAAAGCTGTATTGTTGCATTTAACTAGTTTAATGGAGAGGAAAGTTGTGTTGTTCTCTGGCATTGCAGATAGGCTGTATTTATAACTAACAAAGCAAACAGCAAGCACAGTGTAGCACTGTTAGGTACACTGTTATCCCCCTATCCCAAGTCTTCACAAGGAGACAGACCACGGATGAAGATAGGAGCTAGAAATGACCTCAGGTATGATTAACTTTGACTTTGTCATTCCCTGTGTTACTGGCAGCAATACCCATAGCTCTCTACTGCAGAGACGAGAGTGCTATTGGTTCGCCATGGTCGGCTGGGATCAGTTTAGGATAAAAAAAAAATACTAATAACTACTTCATTAAGACTAAAAATTCTTGAAATGGGAAATTGTCAAAATTAGGATATTTCAGCTTTTTATGGAAAAACAGACCTTTTTTGCTGTCATTCTTTTATAACAACTAATCTTTCAGAAAAGACTGCTCAGTCAGAAGTCTGTTTTTCATTCATCTTAACATAAAGGTCAATATATGAATGCTTCCAAGTATCAGGTTTTTAGTGCTGAGAGTAAATTATCTAAATACACCATCTTCACATGTGTCTGCAGGTTTCAAAAGCAGCAAGGGGCTTCACAGTGTATTTATCACCTCAGAATGGCAGGAAATGTTTGCATCTTAGATATATAAGAATACATTTCCTTATTCACTTACATGATTAGGGAGACATCCACTTGTGAGCACCACAGACTAGGGTTACTGGAAGGATCAGATTTTTTTATTTTCTTCTCATTCTTTATTTTTCAAAATATTACAGTGAGTATTTAAGTCACATAAGTAAATCTAGTCATGCTGTTAGTAGAAGACCTAAGCAACAGCATTTCTTAAAATCATGTATGTTTTCTACAGTAAAGATTTGCAATAGTGTTCCATACTGTGATACCATCTTCCTGGTATGTGTATATTTGTGTGTATGTTTGTAATTGCTACAAAAAGTAACCTCTGCTACGCTCTCTTCTAAAGACAACTTTGCATTCATCTTTTATTATCAAAACACCATTTTCCATATTATGTAAGACCATTAATCTGATAATTAAGTGAATGAAGAATATCTAAATAATAAATGCAATTACAAACAAGCTTCAAAACAGCTTGAATGTGCTGGAAATCACTCCATTATATACTTCCTTATCCTTGTCTTTCGAATTGCAGAAGGTAAAGCTAATACCTATCTCTGCTTAATATTCTGTATTCTGATAGGAGCTATCTCTAATATGTTAGATGCATCTTTTTTGTCATTATTATCTCTTGGAGAAATTTTGTATTTTGTGCTAGCAGCATATAGAATCTATACTCATTCTACTGGATTTGCATTTTCACTAATTGTTAATTTGACTAGATCTGTATCTTATCTCCTGAAATTATTCCCTCCAGAAAAATAAGAACAGCTAGCTCTTTAATATGAGGAACTACCAAGTACCCTCTCTGCTTTGCAAAGAGCAAGCAAATGTTTATGATTAACGGTTCCTTCATCAACAAACTAAATGGAAAGAGCAGGTGCTGTCAGCCCAAATTTGAAACACAGATGTGTGCAGCAACATTCAAACCCTAGGCACTACCAGCAGACAAAGCTGCCCCCCATTCCTGTGAAGGAAAATTTTGCAGATTCCTGTCTTTTTTTCTGCTGTGCTTTCTTTGCTGTCCTAGATTGCTTCTTGGCAAAGCTCTGTCTCAGTGAGGTTTCTAGACAGAGCACGTCAGCTTTGGCTGTTCAAACTGAAAAAACTGTCAGGCTACGCTGGCAGCAGATGAACCTGTGCGAATAATTTAGTGATACTTCCACCTCTGCTTTAGAATATGTGGAGGAAGTATATTGTGTTTCAGATTTACTGTATAATCCCTCTTACGGATAAAATAAATGTAACTCACTTCAGTAGTTTCAGCCCTAGTCTTCCCAAATGACACATCTCTGTTAGCAAGCTGGCGTTGGGTGGCAGGGAAGGGGGGAGAGGAGGAATCTTTGGGTGCAAACTTGCTCGGCCACACTCGCTGTGCCACCCTGGTTGGTGGTACAGATTTACCTGTACTGTATTCATGCATGAATTACAGAAATAAGTAGGATCAGTAGATAACAAGTTTGGTATATGAGCTAGGTCCAAATTTTAGTATTTTTCTAGTCTGAAAAAAAATCCACAAAACCTCAAAGATGCGCTCCGAATCCACTCCCTCCGATTCTGAGGTCCCAGCAACAAACCAGTGAAATAGTGTATACTTTAGAATAAATACAGTATAGTGATTATAGTTAATTGCAAATGAGATTCTCCATTAGGCTTAAGATGAACCAAAGGAGACAAGCAATTTAACAGATTGCACTTTCAGTGCCAGAATCAATTAAGATTTTCCAAATCCTGTAAATATTAATAGTAATTAGTAAGCTACACATCCCTGAGTGTCTTTGACTGATGTCCAGCATGCGCTATCTTGTTGTGCTTAGCTATTAGAGAAGACAGGCTAACAAGTGTTTTAACAGATAGTCTACAGCACACGTTTTGGGGGGAATTAAGTGCAAATCTGCAGATACATATGCTGCTGATGCAGGGTGCTCCAGCCTCTGGGTGCCACTGACAGCAGCAACTCTGCAAAATAACAATTAATTCCTAGGCGATACTGACGAAACCACAGGACAACCGAGTATTAAGTACTGTTCCTTGCACCGAGCACAGTATTCAGTTTGGTCGTTATGAGATTATGGTAGTATCAGGGGATTACAAATCAGTTCAGCGGTTGTTCTGCAGTAAAATACCACCAGTTGCAGGGTATTTTACTACTTCTAGAACATAATTTAAAATATATTAGGTTCAGCCAAGCAATAAATAAGAAAAAGAAGATAAATAACCTTACCAGGGAGAAAAATTATAGTCATGGTATACAGTATAGCTGTTTTTAAGGACTAGCTTTTCTATCTTTTCTCTTCATCAAAGAATTGCTCTGCCTTGAATCTGAGGAATTCCATTGGAAAAAAAAAAAAAAAAAACCTCCAGGAGTTCTGCTACTTCTAAAAGAAAAAAAAAATCAAATAACATCATGGCATAAACTGTTGATAAGTTTCTAGCTGTGATTTTTCTATTTTCTGATCTCTACATTTCTTATTCTTGCTCAGAAAAAAAATAGCAATGATGGTTTCATCTCAGGAGAGCCATTGCTAACTGGAATACTGATGATGGACTTTGGACTTGAGTATCAAATTCCCACACATTGTCAGTGGGGCATGAGTTGATTTGTTTATGCACATTTCTTGGAAAATTTTACCCTCAAAGATTATTCAGAGTTAAAAAAAATGATGCCATTTGGCAGCTCTGTTTTGGCAGCTTTTGAAATCAAAATTACAGCAGGATTAAAAGTTACACCAAATTATATAAAATCAGATGAATACAGGGAGAGGGCATATTCTCTTGAAAGACTAAAAAGTGCTATTTGAAAAAAAAAAAAAAGTTTCTCTTGAAAGGATAAAATTATATTCATTTTAATTTAAAAAGACACAATTGTATTGTTGAACTCAATTAAAATAAAAAACCCTGGAGAGCTGCATTTTCCAAATTTGCAAACTTCTAAAAATCAAGCTATTAGGAGGATGCTCAGTGGAAAGTGAGTTGCATAACTACTAAAGTTCTGTAAAAAACTTTCATAAAAGGTGTGGATGGCTCACTGCAGAAATTATTTTAAAAATGAAAAGCATGTTGAGATCTGCTAGTGAAATTAATAAATAAAAATGCTTAAAATAAATATATTGAGATGGCAAAAATCCGCTGTTTAATCATGGTGGGGAGAGGCACATTAAAAGACCTCTCCCACAGTGAGAGATATTTTTAATTGCATATTCTTGCTAACGTAATGTGAAAGAGATTAACAATTATAGTAGGCCTTTCAGTTTTAGTTGCAAATAGTTTCATTTTAAGATATGTCTTTGCAAAACTAACCGGACCGTGACAATTAATGTTTGAAACCGTTACGCTGAAAAAAGGGTAGTAAACTGCAAAATGATGAGCTATCCAACAACAGAAAGCTGACCTGTTACTGCTGTAGAACAGAGAGAAACAGGCTAGAGACTGGAGTGAGATTTATTATAAATCCAAGCTTACAAAGAGATATCAAGAATAAATTCCATATCTAAACACTGAGATTAAGCCCAGCACATAAACAGAGGGCTTGAAATCCTGCTTATGCTTTTATTTATTCCATTCTGAATATATATTCCATCAAATCTCTGCATCTCAATTATTGCATCCTTGCTGAGAGCACAGGCACATTTTTATTTGCTAACCTACACAAGAGAAAAAAAAAAAAAAGATTGTTTATTATTTATAAGAGGAAAGTGCTGAGATGTCCCAGCCAAGCCCAGACTCTTGCTGCCTGATCACTGTTGAAATATAGAGCACCCTGTTCAGGAAAACGACTTCCAGCCTCAGTCCTTGGGCCCAGCGCTTTCTCAGGCTGCTTGCTAGGCTGTTTTCTGCTCACTGCTTTGCCGTCATCACAGCTCAGACATGCCCCAATCTCTCCCTGGCTACGTACAAAGGATTAGCTGGGACTTTGCTCTATATTATTTACACCAAATCCAAGTTCTTATGCGGATTTTTCTTGTAAAACAGCAGTTATGTTATACATGGTAGGTATTCAGGTTTATTTACTGCAGCTGTGCTTGAGTGTTGGGATTGCTACAGAAGAATTAAGAATTGCAAAAACTGGGCTGCAGCCCTCAGGTGTTTACACGGCTGGAGTCCGTGAGCATTTGTCATTTATCCGTGGCAGAAATATCTTACCAAGTCTGGAAGATCATCCTGAGAGAAAGCCCAGGTGGGAGGCAAACAGGGCTGCTCCTCCAGAGGAAAGGGCTTGTTGAAGTACATGGCAGCACTGAATGAGTATCTGCGAATTCCCTCGCTGGCCTCCCCTCCGCGCCAGCTCTTGCGGTTCGAATGCAGCATTAGTCCTGCTTGAGAGGCTGCTTCCCTCCGAGGCCAATCGGCTGCTCGGCAGCGCGTGAAGCGCTCGCCGTCTGAGCGGCTCGCTGGCAAGGGAAAGGACAGCGCTAACGCTAGGGCTCCTGCAGCTCCCATTTGCCCTGGCACAAGGGGAATGACCTGGAGAACCTCTGCCCGCTCTGGAGTACCTGCTCACTGCATTCAGCCCACGTAAACAAGCCTGCCTTGGAAGACAAAATAATCTGTCGCTGGACAGCCGTGAACAGTTAACATCATTTTGAGTAGAGACCTCATCTTGCTTAGTACCATGGCAACAACCACCACTCAAAATCTTCCTCAGGAGACAGGTACAGGGAAAGGAAGAAAAGCAGTCAAAACACTGAGAATGTAAAATATTTTGACAAAATTCCTGTTCCCCCTTCTTTTAGGGTACAGAACTGTCAGAAGTAGTAGTAAATCCTGAGATTGTGTTGCTGAAGGTGAAGAACACCTCCCCCCTGTCTGGGGGAGTTGAGATTGGTGAAGCAGCTGCTGCTCTGCTGTTGCTATTAAAGTCTGTCCTGCTTTCTAGCTCCCCACAAACACACAGGAGAAGGAGAAATGCATCAAAGGAACAAAGTGCAATTTTTGTCACAGTGCTGGGTCTCTCTTATAATACTACCACCATAGAAGGACAGATAGAGCAATTATCATCAAATCACTCTGGCAAATCTCTATCTGTGCAATACTGTTTTGGGCACTGCTGTTAGCTATTTTATAGTCACTGGCTCATGGCAGCTGTATGAAAGAAATCATCTTGACTAGCCAAATCATTCTTTATAACATAACAACAACAACAAAAGAGACATAGGTAGAGATTGAATGAGGCAGGTATGAACAAGACCTATTAGCTTGAGAATGAGAGCAGATAAAAATGTTACAGCTTCTACTCTTAGGAAAAGCTGGCAGGAGCAGTGATGTTGCTGTGCAGGAAATAGCTGAGGTGACAGCTTTTCCTCATTAGATGAAGCTGTGACGGTAGAGCTCTCTCTTCCCTGCTTTGCCACAGCCCTACTGTCAGTGTCAAATGAGACTTTCTCAGGCAGGCTTGCCAAACTAAGGGATTCCCAAGACAGCCAGAGCTTTTAAACAGATCTGCCTGTACCTTTTTCTACAGTGACCTCCCCAAAGAAGATCAAAAGGCTTTTACATTCAGAAAAAAAAGGCAAACTGCACTATAATAAAACCAGAAATATTATTATACAAGGGAGTGCAAAGTGACAAGGGATAACAGGGAGGGAAAAAAAAAAAAAAAAACAGGTCTAAGGACAACTTTCCCTGCCTATGATATCCCTAAAGGCAAGACATCAATCCCAGGCTTCAATTCCATTAACTCCGATTTCTGACTAACAGCAAATGTGCTGGTGCTCTGGTCGCTGCCCCTTCCGAGGCCTGGCTGCTGCTGTGCCCCATATGCCAGCCTCGCGAGCAGCAGGGCGCTGCCCCGCACTGCAGCTTGCTGCCCTCCCACACCCCGGGGTTTCTGACAGTACCAGAACCCATCCCCTCCAAGGTCCTTCAGCTCTTCTTCTTCTCGGAACAGATAAACTGAGAACAAACAAATCAAAGAGAAATAGCTTAACCCCCTACCTCTCCATTTAGCACTTATGCCTAGTTTCTGGTCCTTGTTTTCCAGTTCTAGGTTCATTCTCTTCATTAGGCAGATCATCTCATCACATTTCTTGACTGGGATAGAGAAATCTTCTCTTTTGACTCATTCAATCTACCATTAGCGCTTGTTAATTAAACAATACCACCCAAAAAGCATGAAAAAGGTTGACTTTGACTTTTGTTACCACTTTAGACATGTGCAGAAAGAGAAGCTTTTTCTAGTGGCATGTTCTGCTGCTGTGGAGAGATCAGTCATAGAATTAAACCAAATCCCAATACACTCGAAGCTGCTAGTTTAGATTTTTGTTTTGTTTTGCACGTTGTTAAAATTTAAAGAAATAGTACTGCAGGAGAAATGTTCTGGTCAGTGCTTGTTGCATCTTGAACCAGCACAAGATCTGTTTTGCTGTATTTAGTTGCTAACAGCCCTAAAAGCCATTTCAGAGTTGTCATAATGGCATTGATACATATCTGACCTCAGCCAGATTAAGTGACTGGAATTGCACTCAGCTAGAATCTGCTCAGTACCTGCTCTGTACCTCTGTAGCCAAACGCTGCTCCTTTGTGCTGTGCAGAGACCTCAGCTTAAGGAACACTTGAGATCACCCTATTTAAGGCCAACATGCCAAGAAATATAGAATAACTAGTCCTTAATGTTATCCATGATGTTTTCCAGAGAAAACAACAAAAAAAGAAACTTCCCTTTCAAATGAGCAAAACATCTGCTACCAAATGGAAATACATGACTATAAATCTGTTGGTCTCACTGATAATATAGATAGAATTAAACAGTACTGTATGTATAGGATAATTGATATTGACTTGCAAATTATAACTAGTTAAACATTTTGATTGATATAAAAAGCACTCTCAATGATATCTTAATGTCTATTAATGAAACCATTAACTGTATAGACATGAACCTCTTTCAAATTACAGAACAGCTAGAGTTGGTTTTAAAAGAGAACTTTAACTTTATATGGCTGTGGCCAGGTGCCTGTTGAGATAATTGGTATGTAAGATTGGTCAAAGGTATTGATGGGTTGTTTGTACAACAATACTATTATGTTCTCAAATTATACTGAATTTGGGGAGATAACAATACAGTTTTCGTTCTTGATTACAACAAAGAGGTACAAAAAATAGAATTTGGGGAATTGGGAAAACATTCTCAAAGGAAAATGGGAGACTTTTTCACTTTGGATGTGCAAGGGTACTGAAAGGAATGATCCCATTTCAAATCCTAATTCTGATTATTTTACATGCACTTAGAAAGTTTTAACTCTGAAATAATTAGTGTCTGACTTCTTTGTTACTATGTTGCATTTACATTAATAATCTGGATTTTTCTGTCAGATTGTATATTCTTATACTCTTCCAACATTTATTTTCAACATGCAAACATCAGCTGTAACTTGGCTAAAGACACACACATCCATATGTCAGTTCTGACTGCATCCACTATATTTCTGAATTCTAACTAATCATAATAAATATAAGATAAATTTCTGTAGTGCATGTGCTAAAAGAAGACAGACTGATTTTACTTGATTAAAGAATGTTTAAAATCCAAAAAATGCAGCTGAACTTATTGAGTATCTTAAAATTAATGCAACTAACCATCAGCTATTATGCATAACATTTTCTTAATTTTTTTTCATTCTTTCCTAATAAATAGACCATACACTCATTACTTAACAGTACTACAGAATATGCAAGGAAGATTTATCTTGTAATAATACAAACTTTAGGAATTAAAGTTTTTACAAGTTGGAATCAACAGCATTCTTTATATAAAATCCTTCAGTCTGTAATTAATTATACTGATGATCTCTTGAACTAAAATTGTTGCCTTGTAAACTCACATATTTTCTTAACAATTTGACAGGAGCATAAAGCTTTAGACTAAAATAATCTCTCTTTATCTCTTCAGTCTACATAAAGCTATAGAAGAGCTTAAATTAATGACAAAACACAGCAAAATTGCAGAATACAGGAGGCTTTTAAGTACAGCTTTGCACTAAACCAACAGTGATTGTTATTTTCACTAGTGGAAGAACGACAACCTCAAAATGGGGTTTTAAATATAAACATAAACTAAAGACTAAATTGCTGAAATATAATGTTCTATAACGTTCCAACAAGAAAAAGGCCAGAAGTTGGAGCTTTCAGTTAGGTGTTGTCTCGACTGCGTAGTAAGGATATGGTTGTGACCATATTACTCAGTCTGCACCAGCCACCTGCCCGAGGAATTACTGTTGCCGGAACATGACAGAGGAGATGGGAAGGAGCCGTAACTGCTTCTCTCCTGGCCAACTCCTGTCATGGAGACGACAGGGGAACTGGAAGAGCTTGGGCTTCATCCCTTCTTCTCAACCCAGAAGCAATTCTGAGAAAACAAATCCTTAATTCCTGAGCATCACAGGAGCCCTCTAGGTCTACTGGGTCCACGTAGCTCTGCCTCACAATACTCTTATAAACAGATTTGCCAAGAAACCCAAAGACTAAACTTGTGCAATGTTACGGGTTCTGAGCACCCATTTCTTTACAGGGAAAGACACAGTGAGAGCCTCTAAGTATATACGTAATAGGAAGTATGTGTTTTACTTTCTGCAAATTTGTTTCTGAATTTCACAAGAGAAAAAAAAAAAACTATTTGCAGGTTAAATACCGGTACCACTGTATTTTCCTCAAGTAGTCCTTTTGTTCTTAATACTCAAGAAACTCAGAAGTATTTGGGCCTCACACATCAGCATTCACTTGACATTATGTCAGTGAGTATGATTCATACTTGTCTGTCTTACAGAGAGCTCTGTTCTAACAGCGTATAGGATACTGTACGCTGATACTGAATGGTAGCATTTTACATTCATTTTGCAGGAGGGGAAAAAAAAAAAAAAAGAGAGAGAAAGCAATAACTCATAAGTAAAATCAAAATAAAAACATACCAGAACTTATTTCACCCTCTCCAATCTTTCTCATGTCCTTAACATCTCTAAATGCTTTTTACATTTATCTAGATAAATCTAAATGTATTTAGGATCTAGATTAAATTCTGCAGATGAACTGTTGATATATGTTCTTTCAAAGTTGGGGAAAAAAAAAAATCAAGTGATTTATTTTTGAGTTAAGATACCCTCTTAAAAGTTAAACTACTTTTCTGAAGACAGGTTTTGTTTTTAAACTCAATTCTAAATTAAAGAGAAGTCTGCTGGAACACTATTTAATGACAGGTGGTGAACGATAAATTTGAAGAAGCCTAAACTGAGATTTTCAGAGAGACTGAAAATAATTAAGACTTCAGTTTCTGACAAATTGCAATTCAGTATTATATAACACATATTATATCTATTAATAACATTATATAATATATTCATTAAAAATCCTAGACCTAATTATCAATTGAATAATTTAATATAATTAATCTACATAATTTCAATAATTTCACACTTGGAGAAATATCGTAATTGAGATTGGATACAGACAAGTTCCAAAAGTTTTAGCTTCTATAGAGTGAACAGTCCATCTTAGTTATAGTCTCAGCACAAAAATATGACTTAGATACCTCATGGGTAAGCTGGAAGGCTGCATTTAGGCCAACGATACCTTTTTGCTTGTTCTTCCGCCTTTCCTGTTGACAGTGTAATTCATACTACATCTTGTGCCTAAGAAATCAGTAAAGTTGAAGGTAAACTTTTAAAAACAATGATGAAGAGTTTTAAATTGATTCTACTGCATGCACATAGCTTTACCTTCTCATATTGTTTCTTTAATATTCATCACATTTCTGGGCCTACCTATTTTGTTTTCTTGGCTGCAGTCAGCTATGTTTAATGAAATAGTAATTATCTGTCTTTCTATCACTATATAGTATTGATGTCTTACTAATGACCTGTAGCATACTTTATGTCTAATGGCTATCATTAAACCCACAGTATTCATCATGTGTTCAGTTTTAACATTACTGGTCAATTTTAAAGTACCATAATTAAGAATAACGTAATGCTCTATTGGCTTATCTTCAAAATGTGCAGCCCAAGACAACAGACAAGAATAGGAGCTTTACTTATTATGTCAACTCTCATTATTCTGATCACTGTGACAGTAATGAAAATTCATCATGATTAATTTTCTATCGTTCTTATATAGCCTGTCTCTCCATAAAAATCTTTCTTTTTACCCACTCTTCAGGTTCCTAAAAGCTTCCTGTGTCCCTTCTAAATTTTTTTATTGCAAATTTGAGGGTTGCATGTTTTTACTCTTTAACTAACGGAAGACAAAAAATGTGGTAGGGATGCGTTACATTGTGCGATGTACTGTCAGGCTGCAGCTCTCCTTTAGGATTGTCCTTTGCCTACCTTACTTTCACTAATATTTCAGCAATACCAGCAAACATGAAACTATACACTGTTGCTATGTCTTGCATCCTATATAAGGTACTCAGGAAGCAGAAGCAGTTGCAAAGTTGGGGAAGATACTACAAAAGCTAGTGTAGAAATGTGACAGGTCCACACAGAGCAATAGCACCTACCACTGCCACCTCTGGGAAATTGCTCTCTGCCGAACCCTTATAAAAATAAACTAAAACTCACAAAAACTTTAAGATTGATTTCTGAAGCATCATTCAACTCTGATACAGCCACATTATTTGGAATGGCAGCGCAATCCACTTAGCAGCTTGTGCCCTGATAGCGCAGTGCTCATGTTAGTCAGCAACAGAAGGGTAACTTATTTCTTTCCTCTCTTCCATGCCAAACAAATCCTATGTGCGAAGCAGGTAATTATTATTCTTGATTTTTTTCTTCAAAATGTCCATTTGTCTAACAGTCCAAAGCCACAAGGATGAAAATGTATATACCCTTTGTGGTAGTTTTGTTTTGTCCCACACATCAAGCTCCTCTATTAAAAACTTGCAAGGTGAATCCGTTACAGGCATAGTCCATAAGGAAATTACTTTTTTGTCTTCCTGTTTTAACAACAGTCTATCCATTAAGATCCTTCACAGCAAATTGGTATAATTCTGCTAGTAAAACAACTCCCTTTCTTCATCTGCAAAATTTCTTTGGCATTTAGCCGGTGCCATAGGGTATTATCATTTGTTCTGAGTGACTGCCAATGTCCTTATGACTAAGGGTTTCCACCTGAATATCTCAGTCAGTCCCATGTGAATTCTCCCAATGAATATACTATATATCTAGTGTGCTGAGAGTTTCTATGGCAATTTATCCTCATAAACCCCTTCTATGATAATAGAAATACTATAAACATTTTACAAAAAGTAAATGGAAGAATGGAACAAACGAGAGTCCAGCTTATTAAGATATATAAATGTTTAAGGATGCAAACAGAGGCCTATTGGGATTTTAAAGGTGCTCTGACATGAAGGTCTCAGTTAAGTAGTTGAAGATTTTCACAAAGTTCCCAATTGGCATTTTTAGTTTTCTGGAGACTTTTATCACCTGACATCATGTCTCCCTTCAAATTCAGTGGACCTATGTGTTAAACCAGGAGCTGAATAGCCCTAAACTTATGCTCAAAGCACTTTGCCCATAACAGGGCAAACTACATGGAGGGAGGAAGGGGGAGAGGAGAAAAAAAAAAAAAAAAACACACACACACACACACACCAACAAGAATCTGTGCATATCACAAGCATCCAGTCTTTCCCCCAGTCTGTGCCCCACACTAAATACGCAGATGGCAGGAGCTACACAGAGAGGCACAGATGTCAAGCAAGAACGGAGGCATTCTCGAGGGGACCTCACTGCCCTGTGCTGGGACTGAGGAGGACATGAGGCCGAGGCTGTGCTCAAACCCTGGGATGTGCCTCAAGCATCCACCGCCTTGGCTTCCTCCCTCAGCTTGTGAGTTTTAGCAGCCACTGCACCTCTACAGCGCTGCTACCACCCACATACTAGAGCCTGCATATATGACTGGCCAAACCAAATGTGCCACGTACCGTCTTTGTTGCCATGCAGGTGGGCTTAGGTGGCTATGCGCTTTATTGGCAAAAACTTGTACAGAAGGTTTCACATACGTTTGCTAGCTGCACTCTTCTCACCTCTAACCACATCGCATGCCTTTGCGGAGAGCTTTTTTGCCTGACCTAAGAGATAGTTGCTTGGTTTGAATAACACAAGTCATCTTCATGCAAGAAAAAAGATTTGAAGTTGTAAAAATTAAAGCATCTTTTTCCTAATTCTACCAAGAAGATTCTGTCTTTCACCACAAGTTTTCTTCCTTGTGTTTAGCACCAGGTGCTGGAAAGTGCATAGATTTCTCATCAGGGCTTATTAATGACATTTCACCATTAATTATCCTTAATGAAACTCGCTATGTAAGTTAAGATGGATTTGGTCCACATACTATTCTGTCATGGCGATTTGTATGACTTTCTCTTTTGGAAAGTCAAGTAAACTGTCTTCTTACAGCCTGTATTATCAAATCCAATGACCGCCTAGAACAACACAGGTATTTTACTGAAAGAAGCACAAGACAAGTTAAAGTTATTAATCCTTAGCATAACATTGCTACTCTACAGGAGTGGTTTCAGCCTCGGAGGCTGCTTGCAGCTGCAGAAAATGCAGCGTTCACATTGAGGCCAATGGAAAGATGCTGCCTACAGCAGGGTTGCTCACTGCTGCTGCACGTTGGCTGGCAAGGTCAGCGACCACCGCGCTCTGTAACTGAGCAGGGTTGCAAGGTACCACAGGTCTGCTGTGTGGTAGCAGTTTAGACAAAATGAGTAAAAATAAACACAGAACTATTTTTTAAAAAGTGCTCCCAAACAGATGCCAGGTATCCTTTTTGCTTGAGACTAATGGAAAAAAAAGTGCTCTCTGAAAGAAATCTCAGAAGCTCTTACCCAAGCAGCTGAGATTAAAGTCTGCTGTATTTCAAGTAATTTAGCATTCAAACTGAGCCCTGATTTAAATATACATTTGGGGAATTATCACCTGGTACCAAGTCTGTGGTTGAACCCTTGGCAAGTGAAAATTACGGAATATCACAGGTGCCTGACACAAAATTACTACTTCTATCAATGAAAACAATGAAACATGCCTAATCTTTCCTTTTGAAAATTCTTATGAAATATTTCATGAATCACTTTAAAGCAAATATTTTTAAGAGACAGAGGAAGGCAGAATGACTACAAGCAGCTCTGGATGCAAGCATCCTGAATGTGGGAAAACTCCTGCTTTTGTTTATTGCAAGGGAAGACTTTTCCCCCCAGTTTTATTTACTGGATTGCTCAAGGCCTTTCAGCATGTCCGAGTGCTTGGCAGTAGGTTACTCTCTGAACGCTCTTTTTGATACACCAACTACAAGAAGACCTTTCCTATTGCAATTAGGCTGCTCTGTGCTAAACAAACTAATTTACTGCAGAGAACCTTAAATAAAGAAATACAGGGCTGGAGCAGGTTTAAGAGTATTACGAGCATCCATGAGGTTTTTGTTGAGCTCTTCAAATTCCTCCTCATACGTGTGCAAGCTCAGTAGCCCCTTTTGCAGAGGCGCAAGCCCGCAAAGTTGTGCTCCGTGGCATCCTATGGACCCCCAGCCGCGCCTCCCG
>NW_010579569.1:0-17304 GCF_000705375.1 Tinamus guttatus
AGCTAAAAGTTGTTAGATGATTGAGCTCCATGATGCATGCCATGTTCCTCACTCTCTACGCACCAGCAAATAACCCTAATCCACATAATAAAGACTTAGATGGTAAGGCAGCTGTTATCTAAAACAGAATATTTTTCTAAAAAAGGAATACTTACCATGATGTTTGTATCTGCTGTTCCTTATTGTTGCTTAAAAAGGGGACATATGTTCCTTTGGCTGACTTTCAAATATGCTTACAAGGAAATAGAGCATACAATGATATGCCTATAAAGTGTTTCAACAGAAAATGTTCTATTAGAATCTACACAAATCCTTAATATCAAATTAAGCATCACATTTAGTGAACTTATAATGCAGATGTTTACTTCACCAGAAACAAGCAAATTTAATTGTTAGAAAATAAGTTATTTCATTCAGTCTCAAGAATTGCCTTCACTGTTGTTTTGAAGTTCCCATGGTTTTCAAGGACACTTGGGCTGTAAGTGTTTTCTCAACTAAGCACTAAAAAAAGAAATTAGATGGAGGCCTTTCATGTATGTTTAAGAGTACAATCTGAAGTTAAATCTATTGCAATTTAATTGTCTTTCTGTTTTGCTGTCTAATTTGTTGCCGAATAGTACAGTTTGTTTCTTCAACTAATGGATTCTAAAATCAAATGGGGTTTAATCCTGAGAAGTTAGTTGTGTTCCTGTTTTTAGACTAGCTCTGATGAATTGAGTCATGCCATTCTGGATTAGTTTCATTAAAAGCAGTATGTCCTTTTCTCTCTCTTATTTATTCTGAGATAAATTTCATCTAAAAGCATGTATCTAAACTTATCCTTGTAGCCATATCATGCAACTCCCGGACTGTAGGATTTAAAAAGTCTGAAAAAGGATGTACTCATCAGAGCTTCCTCAAATCTGAACTCCTACTGCAACTGATATTTCTTAACTGCTATTTATTTATGCTGAGATTTTGATAATTTATGTAAAGTAGCATTAGTAGGCAGATTTTAATTCCTTCTGTGTTGGAGTTGAAAACTGATGTGTGAAACTGGTCAAGAACATGAGTGACAACACTTCTAAAGATTTTTCTGAGATACCAAAACATGTTATCATATTTCTGGGTAGGGGGGATAACTTAAATGCTAAAATGAGGATTTGAACTGTTTACTGTAAAATGTGGCAGTTGTAGGTTAAGTCTGTATTGTAGTGGAAGCAGTTGGACATGACTCAGCTGAGATGAGTATTATCTAAAAAATAATCCCTTGGAAAGTGTGGGTCCTCCAGCAAGACACAGTTAATTCAATTAGCAATTGGTAGGTATCGATCTGGAGGAAATCTTCAAAGCAAAACTACCTTTCTACATACATTCTGTATGTAGATTCTGTAGTCAGAGATCCCCTATTGCTGTCTGCCAGCAGAATGCTCTCATACTTCAGGAAATCCTGAAGGCACTGAAATACACCAAGGCTGAGCTTCTGTGTATAAGACACACAATTCCTCTTAGACTTGTCTAAGTGCAACTCCTGAAAACCAAGAATGAGCTGGACTGTCCCTCTAAAAGGGTGATTCTCTTCTCAGAAGGCCTGAAGGGTTTCCAGTAAACAAGCAAAATTTCTTTCAAAAGATGATTCAAGTGAAAATCTTTTCCAGATTTACCCTACCTCACTCCACTGTATGCCTTCTTTACCATTTTAATTTTAGACCATGGAATAAAGCCAGAGTGTAGATGTGAGAATCTGCTGAGAAAGGGACCTGCCGCTGGCTCCTAAAACACATAAAAAGTATGAGGAGGGGATGACTTAGGGGTTCTATAGAGCACAGGAACCACTGTAGCCTGTTGACTCCCCATGGCGCTGTCTCTGGGTGTGACAGAAACATCCACATTTCTTGAAGACAGAAGAGAGGTGTCAACATTCATGTCAGGAAGGAAACTTTTCCTCTCTGCAGTAAGCATGACGGAGTCCTGCTGTGTGGGCTGCCAGGACCAAGGAAACATGCCTAGCGAACCAGCTGTGGTAATGGAGGAAGGGCTAACACAAGCTACACAGGCTACAAGACCATGTTGTTACTCCCAAATATACATTGGCCTGAAAGGGAAGAGCTTCTGGGTGAACTGTAAGCTGCGGGACCCCTTGCTTAGAGATGCGTGCAAGTTCCTGACAGCTCAGGGCAGAGGGACAGAGCAAGGGGCAACAGGTGTAAGTTGAAACACAGGCAATTCCACCTCCATGTGAGGAAGAACTTCTTTCCTGTGAGGGTGCCAGAGCCCTGGAACAGGCTGCTCAGAGAGGCTGTGGAGTCTCCTTCCCTGGAGATCTTCCAAACCCGCCTGGACACCACCCTGTGCCACGTGCTCTGGGTGTCCCTGCTGGAGCAGAGGGGTTGGACTAGATGATCTCTAGAGGTCCCCTCCAACCTCCACTGTTCTGTGATTCTGTGAAATCAGGCCACTTTTACAAGAAATCAGTTTTGTTTTCTGTTACTCAAAAGTGGCAAGCCACCTGTTCTGGTTGTCCCAGCTTACAGGGTCTGCTTCCATCAGGCAAGGCAAGAAGCCTGTCAGGAATCTCACTTAATTCAAAAGAGGTAAATTTTCAAAACTGTTCAAAGAAGAGCTGAATTTTAGTGCTGCCTCTTTTTTTTTTTTTTTTTTTTTTTTTTTTCTGAACAGGCTTGTCCTGACTGTTCCCTAGCCCTGGAAAGAGTTCTCCAGGGGCTGCAAATTCTCTTTAAAAGGAATATCTTAAGATAATAAATAAGGCAGTGAGTAAGGCAATTCCTGCTTTCCTTTGCTAGAGTGGAAGTACTTTGTCACTAAGCAGCTCTCTGCAGTTCAGATGATTGACACAAACCAAAACATTTGGGTCTGTGGATAAAGGTATATCTGCTTTACTTACACTAAATTCATTATTTTCTGAATAAAGTTCAAGGGGAATGTAGTGGCTCTATTCATGCCAAAATGAAGTGTATGCTTTTTAATTGCATGTGTAAACAATTAACAAAGTTTCTAATAAAGGTTCAGTGCAAGTCATGTGGTTGTTGCAGTCACATCTGAATTATTTCTTTGTGTAATGTAATCTGTGTCAAGTGCCCTTGGGCAGGAAGCCATTGTAAACAAGTTGACTAGTTTACCTTACACCTTTATCAGAATGGCTTACCTAAGTAACCAATTCTGCATTTACCTGCAACATCTATAAAGAAATGTTATGTGGACTACAAGAATAAACAGGCTAACTAGTCATCCAGGTGAAATGAATAATTTACAGCTAATATTTTTAGCTGTAAGGCAGACGATTTCCCTGCTTCCAGAATACCCAATAAGTAGACCACGATCCTCCCGCTTACTCTTTATTTACCTTTTCCCAAGAAGCATGTTGCAAGACTGATTTTACTCTCTGACCTGTGCTTCCCCTTCCTCGCCCTGCCAGCAGGACTGCTTTAGATGGCCCCTCTTTTCCTATCCATGTGTTTTCCAGAGCTCCCTGTCCCTCAATGACTCCCCTTTATGCACAGAAATCCCTCAGCCTCCCTTTCCGAGGTCGTCGAGCTCTTCCCCAGGGGTCAGTCCTTGGTCCAGTCCTGTTCAATTTATTCATCAATGACCTGGATGAAGGCACAGAGTGCTCCCTCAGCAAGTTTGCTGATGACACAAAACTGGGAGGAGTAGCCGATACCCCAGAGGGCTGCGCTGCCATCCAGAGGGACCTGGACAGAATGGACATCTGGGAGGTGAAAAATCTCATGAAATTCAAGAAGGCCAAGTGCAAGGTTCTGCACCTGGGGAGGAATAACCCCAAACACCAGTACAGACTGGGGACTGACCTTCTGGACAGCAGCTCTGCATAGAGGGACCTGGGCGTCATGGTGGACGACAAGTTGACCATGAGGCAGCAGTGTGCTCTTGTGGCCAAGAAGGCCAATGGGATCCTGGGGTGCGTTAAGAAGAGCATCTCCAGCAGGTCGAGGGAGGTGATCCTGCCCCTCTACTCAGCCCTGGTGAGGCCACATCTGGAGTATTGTGTCCAGTTCTGGGCTCCACAGTACAAGAGGGATGTGGAGCTGCTGGAGAGAGTCCAGCGCAGGGCTACAAGGATGATCAGGGGCCTGGAACATCTGCCCTATGAGGAGAGGCTGAGGGAGCTGGGCCTGTTCAGCCTGGAGAAGAGAAGGCTGAGAGGGGACCTGATCAGTGTCTATAAGTACCTCAAGGGAGGCAGTGAAGAGGATGGTGATGGTCTCTTTTCAGTGGTGGCCACTGACAGAACTAGAGGTAATGGCCACAAACTGAAGCATCAAAAGTTCCACAGGAACTTAAGGAAAAATTTTTTAACAGTGAGGGTGACAGAGCACTGGAACAGGCTGCCCAGAGAGGTTGTGGAGTCTCCTTTTCTGGAGATCTTCAAAACCCGCTTGGACACAGTCCTGTGCCATGTGCTTTAGGTGACCCTGCGTGTGCAGGGGGGTTGGACTAGATGATCTCTAGAGGTCCCTTCCAGCCTTAAGCATTCTATGATTCTATGATTCGGGTCTGCTGCCTCCCATGGACTTGTTGATGAACATACAAATTTTCATCGAGGGCAAGGAAGCTTAGGTAAAGCAAATACGTATAGGGAAAAATACTGTTGTGTTCCCTGATGTGTTATTATTCAGAATGAATAATATTTCAATACCATGCTTGTCACCCCAAAAAGCAAAGAAAACAGTATTGCAGCTGATATATGAAATTAGTGCTATGCTTGGCCCAGTGGAAATGCATACCTCCACAGATAATGCACAGGTGGATAGATAGACAGATCTATTTTCAGTGTGTGTGATACTTTTAAGACTGTTGTTCATATGTACCTGTTCCACTACCTTTGTACCACAGGACTACAAGGCAAAGTTTGTTGTGATCAGTGACATAGCTGAACAGACCTTTCAATGCCATGAAGTTTATCGTAATATCAACACTATGAAAAGAGAACTCTGGTGAAGTTTCCTACTGAGGAGAGATCCATCTTCAGATATGTAGCATATTTTTAATTTCCCTGCTTAAAATGCATCCAACTTGGAGTCAGAGTCTATTAGCAAGAACTAGAACTTATACTTGCATAACTATTCTCTGTCCCATTCTACTACATTTTCTTGTTTCCTGTCTTCATATTCCTTTCAATTTACTCTCTGAATCTCATGCTTAAAGCACTCTATGGAACATTTCTTTATTAGCTTCTTTACCATTTAATGCATTCCTCTCCTCAGCACTGCTCAGACAGAGCACTGACTATTAAAGTGAAAGAGCCATCTTTTCCCTCTTTCCAGTATATGTTAAATCTCCATTTTTCTGTCCAAGCCACCTAACAGTTCTTTAGAGAGATTTTCCTTTGAGTTTATTTTTATTGGAAGTTCCTGATCCAACTGTGCCTTCTACTAAACAGTGAAACATAGTAATAACAAGACAAGTCTCCAATATCCTACTCGCAGTTATGGATATTTCATGTTTGAATCTCCCTGTCTGATAATATGCAGGCTACTCCATCTTTTCACTGAACTCTATGATCACTCGTCCTCTTTGCAATCATAGATCTTTGGGCTTTCTTCTTTGTTACCATTGCACTTTGTTTAGAGGACACAAGTTTCCTAAGAACACTGCTGTTTCTGAATGGAAACTCAGAATGGAATTATTACATTTTAATTTGTTCATTTTAAATACATTCTTCTGTCTAAAATAAATGCTATTGAACAGAACAAAACTTTCATTGTTCATATACATTGGCATATATTCCACATGCACCACCATTGGTAGTTATTGACTACACTGAGAAAGATATTCAGGGTCATTGAGACATTAGACCTTATCTATACTGCATAAAGTAAAATGTTGTTGTAGGGAGAGAGGATATAGGTGGAACATGCCAAATTCTCCTAAAGAAAGACTGACCTCACCTTTCTGATTGTGTGGAAAAAGATTGTATTGGGGCCAAGCAGAATGCAGAAACTGTGTTTTGGAGATTTTAGTATGCGTGTTGAAGGCTTGATTGGGTGATCAGGCCCAGGAGAGGTGAACTATGATTTATTGCATTGCAAGAGCTGACTAGAGCCTTGGTTGTGTCAGAGGCTCAGGATGGATACTGCAGGATGGATGGCATTCAAGAATTTGAACAACTTTTCAGTGAAATGAGTATTGAATCTTGTGTACAATAAGAAACACAAATTCATACTCTCAAAATTAAGATTCAAATTTCACTTATGATATATCCCCCCACTCCCACTTTGTGTCTTTATCAAACTGTCTTGTTTTATGTATGGCTCTTTTCAGGCTACAAATGTGTAAACTGAAACACTTTAAGTGTTCAGCCAAACCCAAAAGTTTGTTGTTTATATACATTGTTGACCGAATGGATAACCAACCTTCCTCTTGGTGTTCATGAAGGACTGGCATTCATAATCATCATCCAGGCAGCATAAAAGTTCTTAACAGCAGATAAGCTAAGAAACCCACACATCAGAGCATCATACTGAAGAGTTTATTTGATTTATCACAGAACAATTCTAAAGTGTTACATTATTTTGTCATTTCTTCTTGTTTATTTTTCTGTGATGAGTTTAGTGCCCTAGGGCCCTCTAATCCTTTGCTGCTCTTCTCTGTACATTTACCATCAAGAAGAGGAGCACAGAGGCTTGTTTAGGGTAGCTGATACTACAGGGAGAATGAATGATGTAAATCCATTCTATTATATAGCACCGTTCCCTTTATACCTGTTCCAAATGGGCTTGGGATTCAGCAATAATCACGCCAGAACGAGGTGACTACACCGAGCATTTATTCAGGTGAAAGCACATTAAAGAAGCAAAGTATGGATAACTACTCACGAGGTGATACCTGCCGGCAGGATACTGGACCCGAACACCCTCTTGAGCTGGCAGATGAGAGCAAGAGAGTTGCTGACCGGTTCCCCCGGAGACAGTGTAGGGCTCAGAGTTTGGAGTTTCTTCTGCCCCTGCTCTCTCTGCACTGTCCTCTCTATGCCCGGTGCATCCTGGCACGTAGGGTCAGTACGACTCAGGAGATGGCCCAGGGGGCGGACAAACTCTGCCTCTAGTTGTGCAACTCTCCTCCCCCCCACCCCCACCCCAGGTGCACAGGCGCGCATACCAGTCGGGGGTCCCAGCCCTCAATTCGAGGGTCCTGCCTTCCTCCTCTTCTTCCTCACCTCTGCTTCTCACAGGAGATTTTTATAACTCTACAGATCACAGAAATTTCCATCTCCAATACAGTACCTCAGAACACAACAGAGCAATACATCTTTTCTGCATGTTAACCTCTTCCTGCATGTTCAGCCTACCTCAAACCCTTTCGTTGCTGTACAGATGAAGTGTTCCCTGCAGGAATCCCTCCCCTTCCTTGGACCATGACACTGAAAAGCTGAGAAGGAATCGTAGTTGAATATGCTATCACTTAAGTACAAGCTGTCCCCAAAACATTCCTACAGAAGAAAAAAAAATCAGATTAAATCATGAAAAAGGAAAATAGAATAGAAATTATTGAAAAGATTGTCAAATTCAGATAGCCTCCAAATGTTCCCAAAATCATGGATATGGCAGAGAAAGGGAGATGTCTCGGCTCTGCCTTTGCAGCAGTTAATTAGATTCCTTCCCGAGCTCCAGACCACTTGTCAGCCCTCAGTGCTTGCCAGTCTCCCCAGAAATCAGCTTTGCATGATGTGAGGGATTGACAAGTGTCTTCATCCTGGCACTGCAGAAGTCGCTGCACATGGGAGCAACCATGCAGAAAGTACGCAAGAGGTTATGTTCCCCTTCTCCCAGATTTCAGCACATTAGCAGTGCCAGGGATCAAAGATGTGCTGAAAGAAATGACAGTCACCACATGTAAATCAAAGCCATTCCAGCCATAGATGGTGAAAAATACCTACAAGCACCACTACTGAGAGTTTGTCAACACCACCATGAAGAAGGTGACTCCCTAGTTCTCCTAAACCATAGCTTGGCATCCCCCTGGGACACATTTTGTACCTGACAGATCTCATAAATTATGCATAACTCCAAAGTACTTTTGAAGTGTGAAGTTACCAACCAAAGAAATGAAAAAATCTTTATGAAAAAATGCCTTCTTTTAAAAGTTTAGACCACCAAGCAAGTCCCTGACACTACCTATAGTCTAGAAGTAAAAAGTTTAGCAAGCAAAGAAGGTCTGTGGTGCACAAAATACAATACAAATATGTGGGTTATGTCTTTTCTGCTTCTTCAAAATCATCTTTCTTATAGTCCAAAAGTTTCTAAAACTCTTACTCAAACTCAAAAAAATTTCCAAAAGTTATACTTTCCTGCTTGATTATTCCAACTGTACAAAGATATGGACTTGTTCTCCTTTTGCTCGTTTCAGATTCATGAATGACTCTTTTTTTCATGTACTGTGCAAATCACCAGAATCCTCTCAGAGAAAAAGTGTGTACATTTGAATAAAAGGCATTATTTGCAATCCAGCTATATCCATTTTTCCCCTTCTTAATATGCAAAAGCAAAAGAAGACGAGATCTTTCCACAAATAGACGGACCATTACTACTGCTGTGTGTCCCAGAGGACCCTCAGAGAATGACCTTTCTTAGATGAAATAATGACTGTCCTTTCAGTCTTTTCTACAAGGTGAGTCTATCCTTAGGGCAGCTAATACAGAGCTAGAAAGAGCTGCTTGCACCTCCCCAGATCAGAAACTGGCTCCATGATCTGCTCCCACTGAGTACAAGATCACATCATAGTCTTGTTCAAGTCCAGGGGAGCTACTATGACTTTCAAAGGCTGAAGTGTCTGAACCCCAAATGGCATTGTTCTAGGAAATAATGGAAAAGGGGAATAAAAACAGGCCAAATAAAAGGAAAGGAGACATCTTACAGGGCCCAAAGCAGTCTTTCTGTGAAAATTGCATGTTTAGCAGTGCCAAGATAAGAAGCTCAGCACAGTTCTGGCTAGCTTATCGAGTGCACACAGGAATGTCACTGCAGCGTGCCCTGTGTCCTCTCTGTTTGGGAGGTGACACTCTGGAGAGCACTGTGGTCCCCTGCCATACAGTGTACCTATACCCACCACTGTCACCTCTGCAGCCCCCTTGACCCAAACATTGTCGTGCCTTATGCTTATATTGCAGCTGACGAGAATTGGAAAAGAATTGGATCCAAGACACATTAGGAACCAACCATTAGCCCAGAAAGTAAGCTGGAGCATACCATGCATCCCTCACTGGCCTGGTTTAAAATCAGTCTGTCTGCCCATTGCATGCCATCTCTGGTACTGATTTTTTTTTAAATGGAATGAATTATCTGAAATGTTTCCTACAGTAGATTTCCTAGCTTAAATATTTAAAAATCAATTAAACTTCTTTCTACTTCAAGAACTGGATCCCTGCATTATTAAAAACATTCCTTGCTCATCTCATTTATCTTTATTTCTGTATTCGGGTCATGGGTTTGGGATATTTTTTGCCTCTCCTCCCTTCTTTGTTTTAAATCTGCATTAAATTGAGCATTTAGGGAATGAAAGATGACACCAGACTCTGTGCAACCACTCTCAAAGCTTAGCAAACAACTTGGTTGGTTAGTCAAATCTTGGCCTTCGTCTTATGCTCTATTGGGCTGACTTTTACAACAGGTTCTGTAGGTGCTCAGAAGCACATGAATAGGGAGCTGTTCTTGATCATTGCATTTATTCTTTAAGATCCCTCATAAAACCATTAATGTAAAATATCAAATTAATCTACAGAGCCTGGGAAGAACTCCTTAGAGACTGGGAGAAGACAGAGAAAAATGGCATGGTTTTGGAAAGACAAAGAAGGACCACAGTGATAATGCCAGTACTAAGAATAGGAGAGACCAGAGCAATTATTTCATAATGATGGTTCACAATATATTAACTTCTTAAAATGAGATTCTTAATGGTTTACAAACACTGCTTAATAGCAGTCTTGCTTCCCTGTAGTGGAAGAATAATGACCTACTTTTGAAAAAGCTGTGTTTTTTCTAAGTCCCAAGGAACTGTCATCTGATGGTTCAAGCCTGGAAGATGAATCAGATATTTCTGAGGTCTGTTTCTAACTTTGCATAATTCGAGGGAAATCATTCAACCTCTCTGATTTGATTTCCTCATCTGTGGAAATGGGAGAGTTACTGCTCACATGGAGAAACAGTGAAGATGCAAGTTTTGCAAAGTGCTTTATGAGCAGGAAAAAAGAGGATCTGTATTGTATCAATGCAAAGATTCATTCTGTGTAATTTTTAGTATGTTATTACTAAATTAGCACAGTCTATCACTGCAAGCCTTTGGCATGCATAAACTCTTCCCATAGACTGATGAGTCTGAGGCATACTACTGGAGCTATTAGAGACAAACTCACCTTTAATTGTGTGTCCTGGATCTATGTCTTCTTAGGTCCTTTCCTAGCTCTTTTTCACTTGGGGATTTTGCTTTAGGGAAGGATAAATTGCTCGTTTCTATTGGGCTGTGTATTCTGTAATCCAGGAGGACACACTGATCTCCAAAACCCACCTTTCAACAGCAGAACTATAAATATTCCTGGCTCACACTTCAGAAGTGGCTACAGAGCTAAAAGCTGGGGCTGGATATTAGAAGGTTATTTTTGTCACAGGCAATTATATTTGCAATTGTGCATGGACATGAAGATAAATCAAAGTATATACTTTGTGGCAAAAGAGATAGCTTGTAGGACTCTGTTTCGAAAGACTTCTCAATGTACTGGGTCACCTTCAGGGGCAATGCTGGTAGTTGTCAGTGGTGCATACCAAGCTGGATAGGAAAGGAGGCTATCTGTGTTTGACACACCAAGTGAAGGCAATTGGTTTGGTACAAAATTAACAAAGGTGAGTGAGATTAGCATCACTCATTGTTTATGTACTGAGGGCCTGCCTTAACATCTTTCTCCTGGGTAAAGAGACTAGTGCCTCAAACAGCTCAACAGTTATCAAGCCCTGCAAATGATAACCCTAAGGCTTCTCCATGGGAAGATACACATTCGGGGACAGATGGACCAGACAGCCCTCCCTGCTCCCCATGTGTTTATCTATCTGGCACACATAACATAGAGTAGGGAATCACTGGCGTTGTAATTTATCTGCTTTTCCCCAGTCAACACCGCAGCCTGCATCTAGCCCTACTGCCCTGTAGTTTCTAATTGCTGCCCAGAAATTGCTGTGAATATTTTAAATCTTATTGTTAGGACCTCTTGGGCTTGGAGCTGTAATTTTGAAGACGAAAGCAGCTACAAAAAAGGCAGATGAAAGTTTTCATGCAGAAAGGAAATGAATGATTGCTCTTGAATAAAAACAAAACAAGCTATAAATCATACCTCCAAGCCAAGAGATGGAAGTTGCAAAACAAAAGATATCTCCCAAAACAAACAAACCAAAATCCTATGATCACCTTTGAGTGCAGCCAACTCAAAGAGCACGACACAGAGCAGCTGGAGGAGTTCTTTACATCATCAGCAACGGTTACTTTGCAAGAGGTACAAATTTAGATCTTGAGAAGGTGCATCCATCCTTCATGTACTTCAGGCGCAGGAAGGAATCTGCTGTACCCACTTTGTTGGAAGTTGTGAAGGGTCACTGTATTTTCCTGCAGATTATTCTAGCCACTGTATAGCAGGTAACTTATTGTGTATATGCTATAGAAAATACCTAATAGCATATATCCATATAACAAATACCCTATAGCTACATGTAACTATGCTCTGTAGCATATAGCATTATACATCAATGTGTAGGCAACTACAGAAAATATGTAGGTAAACAAGCTGGTGAGCTGCACTTTTCACTATAACCCTCAGATCTCTAGGCTCTATATAACACCTAGAGGAGAGGGAAGATTCAAATTCATGGACAAGTCAACCTCAGGTTCTGGTGGAGAAAGATCTGTTGATCGGAATAGTTTTCTCTCTTGAGTTGTAGGCTATATATAGCCAGGCTTGTAGGGGGCTTTTGGTTACTGTTGCTGACCACAAGCTCACATCTCTCTCACAGACTCAATGAACTCTCAGTGAAAAAAAACAAGAAGAAAAAAATGCTACTGATCTTCTGAAAACTTTGATATTAACTATAAAAGAAAATAAAATAAATGAGGAACCTGTGACAAGCAAACATTATCTGACAGCTTGATTAGCATTTTGTGACTATGATGTTCAGTTTGAGCGGACATGAAGTTTCACACAAAACGAGGCCAGATTTTGTTATACCATGAGGCAGTGCAAGAGGTAGTGGTTTTGACTTTTATTTCAGATTGGTTCATCTGAAATGGGAAACTTTGTGAAAGTCTGATGTAAGAAGGGGCGTCAGTGTATCAACTACTGAATATCTGAGAATGCATCTCATATACCTCTGCAGAAAAAAAAAATTGTTTTCATAAAACCCTGCCATGCCGGACTCGTTACCTTTGTTTCTTCCTTCTCCTCTTCTTTTTCTCTTTCTTTCCTTCATGATTTCATCTGACTGTTATGCTTTACTGACTCTGAATAACCCCTTGGCTCTCTTGCATCCACTATTCACTGCCACTGAGCTACATGCAGTGTCATCCTTTGCCAATAAGGACATCACAGTCTGACCTTTTGTGCTTATTACTTCAGTTGAAGTTTTTACTAATTTGAATAAAAGATATATTGTACTTTGCAGTTTACTGTTCATTTATATAAAATTCTTAGTTTTGGATAAAAGCTGTTTAGTGAAATCTGCATTGCCTCCATTACAGATGGAGAAGTCTGTAATGTCTTCTCATAGAAGTCTTCCCAAACACGTCTTCCCATAAGGAGTCAGTAATTGCACCTGAAACTATATGGTTGAGATATCCCTCAGTGACACAGAGTTAAATCTAAATATAGATACTTATAATGATGCCGTCTATCCACTAAACATTATTCAAGCAAATCTGTCTCCATCCACTGGCTTCTCCTCCTCAGCAGTGATCCTGGGGAGGAAATTCTGGGTGACATAGCAGTGCTCTTGTGCTTTAACACGGAAGTGAGAGGCAGCTGAAATATGTTGTCTCTCTGCCCGTAGGTTCATGGCAATTCTTCTTCGACAAATGTATTGTTATATAATGGCTTTACTGCAGAGTACTGTATGATTACTATTCTTGAGACACTAAAAAAAAAAAAAAAAAGAAAAAGCAGATAATACTGCTTAGTCCTAAGCAGTTATCAGGCTTTGCTTCAACATGCTGGAAATCCTTTAAATAGCAGAAGCCTAGGATACAGGTAATTATAATTTAGATTGTATCTGACATAAAAAATGGTACAAGAAATCCGCTCATGAGGGGAGTGAATCACAGGGAATTGAAAGTAAAGCTGCAAACTTCTTCTTAGGAGGAATTTATTCCCCCACTCTCAAAACTAAGCAAGGAAAGACCCCAGAAAGAAGTAGACCCACCTTGGTTACATGACACATGCTGTCAGAAGGCTTTCTAGAGGTCCAGAAGGGAAGGATACAGGGAGAGTAACCTTCAGTACAGCTGTTGCATAAGGCTCTAGGGGTCTGCATCCTCTCAAACATCTTCTTGTTGTGAAGATTGTACACATACCTCAGCAGCTTGGTGCACACAGAAAGGACACAGAGAGAGGAGATACTTCTGTGTTTTGTCTCTTCTTTACAGAGGCTAAAATTCACATCCTCATGCAAGAACAGTGGTTGCTGAAAGATGGTGAGAGCTTGTCATGGCCATAATTATGAAGTGACTAGAAAATGGTCTCTTCATGTGAGTCCAAATTCAATCACCAGTCTTGTGTCTCTAATGTGGAGATGAATGTGACCCTGAACAATACTACTATCCCTTGTTAAGTATCAGGGATGTGCTTGGAGCTCTACAAACTGGAAAATAAAATGAATCCCTGTTCTGGTGCTGCTGTGTTCACAAGACTGCTTTGCAATACTGTAGGGACTTATCCTAAAAATTTTACTGTCTTAGACTGTATGTGAGAAAATATGTGAGAAAAACTAATTTACCCACCTGCAGCTGCATGAAGGCTGCCAGCAGAACCTGCAATAAGACCACCAGACAGTTTCAGTTATCTCCCTGAGTTCTCAACCTCTGTAAGTTTCAAAACATTCACTTTTTGAGTCAAAATTGTTCATCTTTGCTTTTTGGACAGAAATAAATTATTTTAGTGAGCTTTATCCCTTTATCCCTTCAGTAGTTACTGAGTTATGGGACAGTAGAAAAAAAATGCTGATTTTTTTTTTAAACCTAAACAACCGCAAAAAAACAGCTGAGCTCTAAGAAATAAAAGCTGATAAGGTCCCAGTTCAGCTTAGGACTGACTCTTCTGCCAGTCCTTGCTCAGGAGAATAATTTACCATGGACAGCAAGTTGTGTATGTGTTCACATCCCCTTCCGGTCAGTGCTAAAGTTATAGTTAAGTATGTGATGAAGTGGTGTGTGGAATGGGGATGGCTTACCGAATTGTGACCTAGCTGTTTTTCTTGTCTGGGAAATAAAATATCTAAGCAGGAACAGAAGAGAAGCATTTCAGAAGTAGGTTCCCAGAATGCAGAAGCGAGAGGCTAAGCCTGCAAAGGCTAAAGCCTCCTTACACTGAAAGCAAGACTATTGCCCACAAGTTATTGTTTCGGTTCAGGAAGTCACTGAGCCACAGAATTTGGAAGGTAATGAAAGGATGGTCACTTCATTGTGTGGCGCGTACTGGGACAACACTGCTCTCGCAACAGTCTTGGAGAAACACACTGGAAAAGACAGAGAATATCACTAGATGTTTTTCAGTCTTTGGATCCTCCCAGGGAGTCACTGAGTTGCTCTGCAAAAGCATTTTTACCCTACGACCCTGCACCTGCCCAACAACCAGATTAACTGCATCAGCTCTGAATTACAGAGAAATAACAAAGCCTTTCTAAATTACTGAAATGAACATACGATATTTGTCTATGCAAATCTAACACTTCAGTTGATATAATGCCTCTTATCTCTATTTCTTTTTATTACACAGTAATGCTAAATGAGAACATAGAGCCTATCTCTTATTTATATTAAAAAATAGACCACATTAATGTATTATCTAGAAACTCTGCAAAACATAACATCTAGTTTTCCATTTGATTTTTGATGGAAAAGAAATCTTGAAGAGCTTGGAGATTTGTAAGTGCTCTACTGATGAAGTCTGTTTTCCCAGGCAAGCAATATGTTTCAGGCTTGCTTCATTCTTGAATAGGGATTTGAACCTATTTTTGTCCATCTAACATGAATTTTAAAATAATGGTGGTTTATTTCAGTCTGTAACATTCTACTGGATGGTCTGCTTTTTTGGAAACCACAAGATGTATTAAACAAGCTGAACATGGTACCTGATGTGAGCTTGTTAGCTAATATGACCTAAGCGAAGGCAGTATCGTGTTCCATACTGAGCTGGTAGCAGGAGGTCACATTGTAAAGTCTGCAGAACCCAAAAGCTATGATGTGATCAAAGTTTTCCTGTAAAATGAAGACACATTAACTCAAGGTTCAGAGTACAGAGCAGATGTATGAATGGAAACCTCTGATTAGGGATTGCAAAAAAGAGGTTAATGTTTAGCCAACTTATCTGCTGACAAAACATTGCCAAAGATCTTCCTTAGATTCTAATTTCTAAATGTTACACAGCACAGGTTGGATATCATGGGGCCAATTTCAACTGGGCCTTTTCAAGCCAAGAAAGTGTAACAGGTACACTGCTAAGTATATTTTCTTTAGCTTTAGTTTCTCTGTTTTTCAGTTCTATCTGTCTTCCCTATTCAATAATGTATATGAAGTATCTGTTCTTTCAACACTGGGGAGATGTAAAAGGAGTTAAACACAATTTCAACCTTGTCTGTGCGGTTTAAAATTGGTTGATAAATAGTTCTGAGCAAACAATTTAAAACCCTGTTTAAGACTGAGTTCAGAGATGAGAGGGCACAATGCTGCAGCTGGCCTCATGAGTCTTGCATACAAAACACCATTATTTCTTTTCGTGTTTGAAGCAACAACAGAACATCCTAACTTCAAATGCTCGTGCGCCAGCCATTCCTAGTTCATCTTCAAGACAGGGAGAATTTGAAAAGGCCAGAATAATGCTGAAGGAGTGTCATATTGCCATCTCTCCAGGCCTGCAGCTTGAGCGATGGCCTATGTTGTGCACCTGAGGAGTGTTGTGGGCACCTGCCACAAGAGCAGTGTCTGGCAGTGTGACCCCATTGCCAAGTCAGGCTCAGCCTAGAGGTGTAACAGAGTGTTCCCTCACCAGCATTCCTCTTTGAAGCTTTTTCCAGGGATTTCTTCATGTCATGAGCCGATCTGCGCCAGAGACAGGGATGCAGGTCCAAATTGTTTCCAAACCTGATTGCTAAGTCACAGCACTAATCCTAAGCATCAGAAACACTGCACAAAACCATTTTGCTTCTATGAGGTTTTTACTGACTCCCTAGTTACTGCTGGTTTTATTTTACTGTCATCCCTTTTGCTTATCTCACTGCACAGTTTCACAGCCTTTTGGGATTCCTGCAGAAAATGGGGCTGGCTTGGAAACCCATTCATGTTGTTTCACAGAAATCTTCTCTTGAAGCTGGATCCACTGATAGGGTGGAAAAAGAAAGAAAACAGTTAACTCTAGGGTGGGAAAAGAAAGTAAGTGGTTAACTGTCCTGTTCTGTGGGCATGGGAAGTAGAAATACTATTTGACCTGAAGTGGAAGTAGAATCATAGAATCATAGAATGCTTAAGGTTGGAAGGGACCTCTAGAGGCCATCTAGTCCAACCTCCCTGCACACGCAGGGTCAACTAGAGCACGTGGCACAGGACTGCGTCCAAGCGGGTTTGGAAGATCTCCAGATCTCCTTCTCTCCTTCTCTCCAGAGAAGGAGACTCCACAACCTCTCTTGGCAGTCTGTTCCAGTGCTCTGTCACCCTCACTGTTAAGAAATTTTTCCTTAAGCTCATGCGGAACTTTTGGTGCTTCAGTTTGTGGCCGTTTCCTCTAGTTCTGTCAGTGGCCACCAGGGAAAAGAGGCCAGCCCCATCCTCCTCACTGCCTCCCTCGAGGGACTTATAGACACTGATCAGGCCCCCTCTCAGCCTTCTCTTCTCCAGGCTGAACAGGCCCAGCTGCCTCAGCCTCTCCTCATAGGGCAGATGCTCCAGGCCCCTGATCATCCTCGTAGCCCTGCGCTGGACTCTCTCCAGCATCTCCACATCCCTCTTGTACTGGGGAGCCCAGAACTGGAAACAGTGCTCCAGATGCGGCCTCACCTGGGCTGAGTAGAGGGGCAGGATCACCTCCCTCGACCTGCTGGAGACGCT
>NW_010579570.1:0-14121 GCF_000705375.1 Tinamus guttatus
TTTTTCCTCAAAAGTGAAACATTATTAGTAACCAAATGCAGGCATTCAGCTTTCCTGGACAGACAAAAATGACTTTCTGAAATATAAATCACAGTTTTTCCTTCCTAGAGAAGATGTTGAGATAAATGTCATTAGTTTTCCAACAGATGAGGAAGACTGGATGAGGTTGGTGGTACCACTCATGATTTCTAACACATGTAAATTGTTTTCTTATTAAAATACTTAGGCAATGTTTAGTTTCTTCCCCCCATGAATTAGACCAGTAGTAAATTATCAAAATCTAATACAAAGCGAGACAAAACGGCCCATAGAATAAAACTGATCTGGAAGAAAAATTCTTGTATCAAAATACGTTGAGTGGCAGCATGCACAATTACACTTATTTTCATAATCCCACTTATTTTGAGCTTCTTCCGTAAAGAAATAGTTGCAGAGCTGAATAATGAGAGGTTTACCTAGATATAAAGACACTTATGCAAAGATGCACTGATATGTAAGGCAGCATTGCACAAACGAGCATCGACACCATGGACACGAAAACACTGTATACCACTTCCTGTTGTTCATTTACTTTTTGACTTGAAAACAAAAGTTAAATGGAAGATGTGGTCTGTGTTCCTGTAAAGATTAGCCGTGGGATCAAGTAGCCTTCTCTTTAAGGAAAACAATATTTTTTCCTCTACTTTCAGTACTTTTTCTTTCAGTAAAGAGATGTTTCAGCTTACTCGTAATTATGTATAAGTGGCATCTTATCTTCATTTACTATCCAATTAAGTATTTCCTGCATTTCTCTCTTGTACAATATTGCCTTGTCGGTTTTAATTTTTCAGTTAGCATTTTTTTTACAAAAATCTCCCTCCCCCCAAAATCAGGTTCATAAAATATAAGTAGAAATAAACGAGCAAAAATAATTCCTATGTCTCTGCATAAGTTAAAAAGAGTGCTCTCTTTTGGACAAAGCCTCAGACTTAATGGATTATACAGAGAATTTGTAACATTTTATTAAGCTATCATATACTTCAGTCAAATGGGCAATATTATTCAAGACATCAAACTGATGGGCAATATTATTCAAGACCAAGATATTGCAAGTCCTGTGGAAAAAAGCACTGGAGCTACTGGAGCTAGTGGGAAGGGTGTGCGTGTTTTTTTTTTTTTTTTTTTTTTGAATATGCAAGATGTCCCTTCACTCCAGAAGATGCCTTTTTTGTCAAGAATTGTTATATATTCATTATGCAAAATGGATTTGGATTGTAAATGGATTACAATTTGAAGTATTTTGCATAAAAATGGCTTATTTTTCATCCCATTGACTCCTGACAGAGTAGGCTGTGCTTAGTGTTTCCAAATATCAAAGACACATTTATGTAAGTAGCTAAATATTGACTCCTTAATAACTATTTCAGAATTTATTATGCTTATAATAAGGTAGTATTTGTAGTATTTGTCTTTATCAAACACATGGAAATCTCTCATTGGTATAAAATTGCTAAAATTGATATAAAAGTAGTTTCTGATAGAATATCTTAAGAAAGCTAGATGTCAAGAAACAATGTCTGAAACTTCTTCAAAACAATTAAATGTTTTTCTGCTGCTTCAGTGATGCTTTCAATAGAGAAAAATTCCTTGGTGGACAGGAGGAACAATGCCAGCTCTTGTATGTATGTGCTGAACAGTATGTATAACATGAATTGTCAGGTATAATAACGCCTTCTGTGTTTTTCAACTACTTGAGTCTCATATTTTAAAATATTCTGACAATATCATTTTAAATGTAGTTTACCAATCTTTATATTTCTTATTAAAGATTTATATTTCTTATTAAAAGATATTTTAGAGTGCTTATACCCAGGCAGAAAGAGCACATGCTGCTGTGCTGGTTACCTTAATGTGGGATGTGGCATTAAGAGAGTAGTAGTAAGAGTAGTAAGAGAGAATGGGCGGAAATATCATTATAACAACGTTTTCCACTTAAGAAAGTAAAGTCTGTTCTCTTTATAGTGTATATAGGCATGAATATCACTTGTTAAACACCAAAGGAAGTATTTTCCTTCATAAACCAAATTCAAAGTTTTTGAGCATGCTATATACACGGCTGCCCTGTTGCATACTGAATCAGCATGTATTTCAGTGCAGTAAACCAAGAGAAACTTGTCTGCTACATGCTCTGCTTATTTGATTTACTCTAAAGAACAGCAACTAGATGAAGGGTAAAAAAAGATTCTTCTACCATGAGGTCCATTGCATGGCTCCTTAAGCCAAGTTATTTTCTTTTTGTCCAGTGGCCTTATGCCAGCAGAAGGGGACAGTATTTTTACAGTAAAGAACTTGGAAATTCTTTGCAGTAGAAGTTTCTGGTTTTGAACAGGTCTAGCCTATAGCCTCTCTTCTATTCATGGGTAGCATTTGTTGCGTTGTGTTTTAATAGCCACATCTCAGGAGCTGGAGTGAGTTGCGTACTCATAAATACACATCTCCAAGTGAACCCAATTGAAGCACTTGTGAATATTATTGTCCTTTTGCTTATTAAACAGGACAGGGCAGACCCTAAATAAAGGTTACTGAATTTCATCCTTTGTGTGATATGATTATTGTGCGTAGTGAAAACATCAAATGAATAGAGTTAGTGGAATTGTGAAGAAGCAAATGCATCACTCAGGAAGTTAGGGGTAATTACTATTGATACTTCGGTATTTCCTTTGTGTGGAGAAAAAGAAAATCTGGTGTAATTTGAAGACTTAAGAACAAGAAAGAATTCTTTCAAATCACTTATATTATTTGGCAGTTTTTGTTAACTGATTAACAAAAGTAAAATGCTCTTATCTACAAGAAGCACTATACATAGACACATGCAGCCTATAGGCATGTATAGAAATAAAAACTAATAGATTTTGAAGACTTTTTTTTTTCCTCCTCCTTCTTGGAGATACATTTTTACAATATGTCAAGCCTTCTCAACATTTCAAACTGAATAACCGAAACTGCCATTTCCTTCCCTAACTTAATGCGGCTCCCTTATTTAGCCAAAGATGTAACTGGTATTTCTTCAACCCCTCAGCATGCATTTTGATGCAGCAGCTGAAACATTTTTTATCTTGAACTGTGCTGAATCTTATCACTATCACTCACATTATGTTGTGCAGTGATACAGGGCTTTACTGCCCGGGCGTTCAGAATTAATTGAACACAGCGACTGAAGCAGCCTTGAGCGATCTATGTCAGGCAGCGTACAGCGTGAGGCAGCCATCTGCCTTTGTGTGATCCAGGAAAAATATGTCATTTGGGGTGGGGGACGAGTTGGAAATGACCTCTTTCTTTTCTTCTAAACTGTTGTAATTATTACTTTTGTTTGTTTTACGTAAAAATAATCTGTAAGGTTCGTTACCCCAATCCTTGGCCACTTCAGCCCAGAGGCGAAGTGGAGTGGGAAGGGTGTGTGGCACAGACCCTTAACGGCCTCCTAAAGGACAGTCACTTAACGGCCTTGTTTTTTTTTTTTTTTTTTTTTTTTTGGTCTCCTCTTTTCTGTCTCTTTTCTGCTTCGATACAGAAAGGATTCACTTGATCAGCTCCTGGGGTCTGAGCCTTTTCTGAGGGTACTGCTTAGTTTTTATGATCTTTGCATGCAAGGAGGAGCACTATCTCCTAAACTAACTCTCCATGTTTAGAATTGCCAAACTGATTGGTCTTAAGGTTGCAGTTAGGCTGTCTCATGCTTCTTGCAGGCTTCTTCAGCGTTCTGTGACTTTTGAGACAGGGACTAGAAAAATGTTTATGGAAACATGGTGGTAGTTTTAGATTCTACTGTCTGAATCTTGTGCCAAAATAAAATTAAATAATGGGCTGGAGAAAGTAAAACAACATTAGTGCTTGAAGGACTGAGTCCTCCAAATAATGAATTTCACTATCTGTGATTTTAACTGCTGCATTGGTTGCATGCTTGGATGAAGGGAAAGAACCCCAGACAGAAGGGATGGCAGTGCTCACGAGGGAAACATGAAAGGCATGATGCAATTCATCTGGAAGGAATAACCCACTCTTTGGCACAGGTTGCGATGCCATGGGCAAAGTCACTCTAAAGAGAGAACTGTGCTGGCGTTTGGGATGTTTAAAGACCTTAAGCTCTGCAACACCAGTAAGTCTGAAAGAGTAAAACTTAATAGAAGATCATAGGATAGGGATAAGGATGAGCCATGTCTCTGGGGAACGGGGACACGAAATATATCACTGACCTTGGAAAGTACAACCTGAGATGCACAAAGAAGGGAATGGCAAGTAGAAGTGAATATCCCATTTCCCTGTTACAGATGAAGAAACAGATGACTATACTATTAACTTGAATTCATGAAAGTATTGCTTCTGGTAGATTATGGTATGCAAATAAATTGACATGAAGCCAACTTCAGCTGTGCTCTGTGCAGCTGGGTAGGACCGGATGGTCCCTAGACATCCCTTTCACCTCAGTGAG
Source organism: Tinamus guttatus (assembly GCF_000705375.1). The sequence goes on from NW_010579570.1 coordinate 4,469, forward strand.
TCTGTGATTACTTGCTCTTATCAGTTGTACTGTGTGTTGTGGAGAGCACCTCTGAAGACATTTTTTTTTATCTTCTCACAGGACTATTTAAATGCTTAGCAAAATAAAAGCTAAGCATTTCATTTTGCTGTATCTTGAATCAGTTTGGGATTTTCCTTCTTTTGAGGCCAAAGAGACTTGCAAGTGAATCCAGTGGAGTATCAGATCTTTAAATTTTTGCTTGGTTTTATTCAAATAAAGTACTTACTAACTGGGAGTTGTTGAAGTACTATATGCACTATTAAAATAGTAAGCTCTTTGTTTGGAGCCATACCTGTATTAGAGTAAATGACCATACATTTGCTGAAATCAGACAGAACTAAATCAACTGAAATCATTTGAAAATAGAACTATGACTCAATTAACCTTCTTGAATATATATATATATATATATAATTATAGGTACTGAAATATTTGCAAAGGAATAGAAAAGCACTGGGTTCAGCTACCCTCAGTTTAGCTGCTTGATCCATGCAAGAAAGATTTTGAAGTTAAAATGTTAGGAAAAATTCTTAAAATATGAATAGTTTTAATAGGATGTATAAATAAAGTATAAATTAATGTTTGCTTCCAAATAACCTGGGTGTTGGGGAAGAAAGGGAAAAAGAATTTTCTAAACTATTGAATTTGATTTATTCACCTAATGTCAAGTTCCACTGATCTGCTTTTCTGATGCTGTGGTGAAAATGGGCTATATGTCTTTAGGTAATTTGGGAATAGGACAATGAAACTGAGTAGTCTTATAGACCTACAAAGTTATTCCACTCTCATTTTTGCTAACGACTTTGTATTATTTTTTACTGAAATGTGGTATCTGAAAATACTGATGTGCTTCATCTGAGAGACTCTTTTACTAAAATAAAGTGGTGCAGCAAGATGGAATTAGTAGGAGTGTTAGAATGTTGGTTGAAAGAACTTCATTAGAGAAAGAAGGGAATATTATACATCTGAGAAAGGTGATCTTCAGTGACATACTTACCAGTATTATCTTAGGCAGGCTACTTTTGAGACTGTTGACCAGAAGTCAAACTCAGCCTTGCTCTTCTGCCTTCTTGGGGCAAAAACTAGAATGAGGGCAGTAAGTTATTTGGCTGCATGCAATTTCAGTACAGGAGAATTAAATTGTGCGTGGCACACATTCCTTGACCAGTGTGTGTGCAGTTCCCTTTGAGCACTCAGTTTCAGTTTGAGCTCCCTAGTTGGAAGAAGGATCAGGTATGTGCTTGAGAACTGTGTGACTAAAAGATGTGGCATGTGGGTTATATAGGAGAGTTTAGTCTTGCGTAATGGGTATTCTCAGAAAGTCAAGACCTTAAATGACCTGCATGGAGAGATAGTGTTACATTAGATGGCTGAATTTAGTGGCATCAGCTCAAGTAGAAGTAAGGGAGGCAGACTCTGAATCAGTATTTTGTAGGTCAGCCTTGCACCTTTTTGTTTCCATGCAGCTATAAACAATGAAATGAAATTTCCATCTAGTCATCTGTTCCTTTAATGTTTTAATAGATTGTCTTATCCATTTTGTATCTCACTTATACACTAGGTAAATTGAATGTAATTGTTGATCCTTTCCTCACTGTATTTTCATTAAATAAATAGAAAGCTCAGCTGTTTAATAAGGATTGAGATCTATTTTGGCCATTTGATATGTGAAAGTCAGTATTGTTCTATGTTGTTGACCTAGAGCTCTTAATTTACTTTTTTAATAAATGGAGAACATTAGTAGAGGCTAGCTGTTTTCATGTAAATTAAGTTCTTTACTGTACCTGGCTTCAGATTGTACTTACATACTACATTTCAATTGCTTATATTTTTATTAAATTTATTTGGGAGTTGCTAGATATCACTGCGAGTATAGAGATCATCTAGATCAAAGCAAATAATAAATGGTAGAGAATATTTTGCTATTTCTTTGGCATGGTTGCAAAATGACTGAAATATAAGCTTTTATAGTCACAGATAGTCCTGGTAATTCGGTGCATACAAGGTTTAGAGACTCATGTAATATTTACTGCTTATGTTTTGTCTTTTTGCAAAATACTGTTGTACTATGGACTGGAAAATTGCAAACTAAACCATGACCATTACAGCCAGAAACAATGGAGGAATTAAATTAAATGACTTTATGACCTACTATGTCTCACTTATATCAGTGATGAATATAAATTATGTTCATGGTAGTATAATTCAGAGAAGATGAAAATTATGCAGTTTAACTTGCACTCCGTAGTTCAAAAATACTTAAAAATGCCCTGGTCCTTACTCTGAGGATTCAGCAGACCTTCAGCACAGTCTTCTGTATTTTCCTGCTTAGAATTTTGACTATTTAAATAAACCAATTTTAAAGAGAAATAATTATGCAGCAAAAATATTGTCAATTGCATTCTTAGAAAAAAATTAATTATGCTAGAAACACTTGTTCATAAAATACCACTATAATATAAAGGGAGTCTCAGAGATTTGGTGGTGGGGAAAAATAAAATCTAGTTATTCAGGCAATTAAATAGAATTTGAAAGAGACATCGCATTGTCATGAATGTTTTATTTTCAGTGGCTCACTCTCCTGTCTCCCTTATGAATAGGGTTCTTTAGTTAGACTGCATCTCATATCCTGCATCATAAATTGCCTTTCTGGAGTCAGAAGTCAAAGTGGATTACATAAAGAATCATTTTTATCTGGGGTGCAGATTATATTGAATTGCCATTTTACCAGAGTTAATCTCTGCTACTGCTAGTAGTCAGCTGTAGGAGCACAGAATTGAGTATTGTCTGATTTGTATACTGATGTGGTAAGAGTGCATAAACTAGGTAGCTTAGAGATGAGAGAGCTCTGTGCTGAATTGCAAATGTATAGTGCATGCGTGATCATTGCCTCATTTATCCTACTTAAAATTGTTTTGCTTATGCCTGACTGTAAAAACATTGCCATTGGAGTTTTTAAATAAAACTGTCCTCAGAAAAGCCAAAAACTTAATGAAAAAGAAAATAGTGAAAATGTAGTCTTACATTACATTTGACAGGAAAAAAAAAAAGTTCTAAGGGCTTGAAAAATCACGCTACTTACAGCATAAAGACAATAATTAGCAGCATATTTACAAATTTACTTTGTCTTCATAAATCTTACTGTCTTTCATATGTCCATGATTTTCTTCCGTAAGTTGCTTCTGAAAATAAGGCCTTTTACCTGAGAAGCAGGTTCTTACCCTGCATGGAGGAAAGCAGCGGTTAAGTGCAACTCTGCAGGACACTCTTCTTGTACATACTCATCCTAAAATAATTGTCTTAAGCAACCATTAGATTGTGTAGCAATGTGGGTCAAGCATGCGGATGAAAAACTTTTAGCAATAGTCAGTGGATTGCAATTCTTCGTGTTCCTTTTTCTCCCATTTTCTTTTTCTATTTTTGCTTACTAATTTCACCTGTTGCAGTTGCTTTATCCTAGACATTCATTATCACAGAAAAGAACCGCATGTTTACAGACATGTTTGCACAACGGCTAACAAAATGAGGGTCTTAGTACTCTACTAGCACTATAATAACAAGCAGAAAACAAACATCTGTCCTTGGAGATGGAGAGAAACTTTGAAAAATGCTGTTGCCCTGTCTTCTGTGGGTATTGCACTCAAAACGTGGCATGACTTTTTTGTTACTTTGGGAAATGCTTTCTCACAGGTTTGTTTTGAGAGTTTCTGACACGTATATATAATAGAAGAATATAATTTGTTCCTTTTACCCACGACTTGAGTTAAAAATAAAGCTTGGTAAAATACTCTTTGCTATTTTGATGCTTCTTTGTCGTGTATAAATTATATCTGAGATCAAAAAAAAATGCAAACTTCTAAGCAAATGTATTTATTTTCAGACATTTAAGTCACTTAGGGTTGAATTCATTGACAGGTATGACAGGGTGCAGATTCAGTATAGTGGGAGCTAAGCAGGCAACAGGAATTTGTAATTGATTTTCCTTGACCTTATGCTTGTAGAATATGAAGTATATATTATTGCATGTCTGAGCGGGTGTGTGTGTGGGGGGGTGCATCTGTATCTGTAGTATGGGTTGTTTTTCCTTTTGTGTAGCGTATGCATCACTTTTAGAAAACGTAGTAATAGTGTCGATTTTACCGCAGCAGACTTCCAGCCAAGGTGTTGCCTGTGTCCTTATGGCTGGACTCTACTGCCTGGAGGCCATGTTCAAATACCTTTCCCACTGGATCTCATAAAAAAGAAAAAGCACTCTTTTGACAGCTATGATTTGATAAGACTTCCTCATTTTTCTAGGTGCAGGGACATGTAGTGATGTATCTCTAAGTAGACATAAGATCCACTCAGTGCCACTGAGATTCAAACTGCATAGACTCTAGGAGCAAGCTGGACATGGGAAGCGTTTGGAGCTACTGAAAAAATAGAGGGTCTTCTGATGTAATTTCCACGTATGTAATTTATTGTGAATAATTATACTAAAATAAGAGGGGTATTTTGTCTATGATTTTGAGCTATATTCCTGGTTTTGTTAGGAGAAAGCTCATTTTTGCTGTTCAAATATGTAAATAATACACTGTTTATGTGGGGTTTTTTGATCATAATGATATTTTAGTATCCCTGGCCAACAGAAACAACAAATAACACTTCCATGTGGAATACTGTGGCCCAGCCAGAAATGCTTTGATGCCTTGTTTTTGGAGGATAGATTATCACGGTCTGGCTAATACTGTGCATTACTGCAATATTAGTATAGACACATAGTACTGGGAGGCATGAACTGTACATTACGGGACAAGACATTGTAAAAAGAATGCTACAAATGATGCTTTTTCTCCTAAAACTCTCTTAATCTAAACAGAAAACTAAAAGATAAAGAAATAATGGAGGTGCAAAGAGAGGATAAGTTCATGTTAGATCACAGTGGATCTATAATCCCAAATAATTTCTTTCTTGAATCCCAGTATTCAGTACAAGCTGTGTAGAGATAATCATTCAAAGATCACTAGCCATTTAAAAACATTATGCATATATTAAAAATAATGCTAATTTTGTTAGACTCGTGCTAAGCACCTCTCTGCAGAATGCTTTCCTTTTCTGTTCTGCTTTATTTTGATTAGTGTTTGTTGCCCTGTGTCTGGTGTCTTTGATAATTCTAGTCCCTTGATCAAAATAGCAAAGCAGCTGTGTGGTGGGTGCAGACTCACTGTTGGGTCTTTGGGAACAAGCATGTTGGCAGTACAGGTCTTGCCACGAAGCAGGGAAATAGAGGACTCTGAAGCCTGAGTCAAAGGCCTTAAAAAAAGTTTTTTGCTCAGCTTTGCATAGATTGTTTTGAAATAGCAGATAAAATATCTTTTTGTCTGTTTGAGTTTGGTTCCCTTAATTATGCAGATCTATGTGCATGCTGCCAGCATAGTTATACATAAAAGAATACTATTCAATCAGAAATTACTGTTATATATTTTTCCTTTTTTAACTAACTAGAGTGATTTTCAAAACATGATAGTGCAGGGCCAGCTTTTGAAGAAATGTGGTGCATGTTCTCAGCCTTGTTAAAGTGAGTTCGTTTTGTTGGATAATGTCAAGAACATATGTACACGGTTGCAAGAACTATATAGGGACACTTGCCTTTTCATGGGTAACTAACTTATGAATCTATGGCATTGTATTCAGAACCATATTCTTTATGATATATATTCATTTTGATTGTTACTTAACCTGTAATGTCTATGGATTTTATTTCATTTGTTTTATTTCATTTGATCTTCGAGGCTGTAGATAGATTCAGCAAAATATAGTCAAATTTGCTGTGCATAGCAATATCAATTGTGCAATTACAGGGTGTTCAAAAATTACTTCCATGTACATATTTTTGTATAAGTAGATTCCATGCTGCTTCCTTTATGAATTTCAAACCGAATATGAAAATCTCAGGAAGACATTCCTCGAATCTCCTCCCACAGGCATCTAAAAAGAAAACAAAAATATCGGGTGTTTAATGTAATCTCTCCTACAATGTTTTTTTCTGACCATTTCCTCTTTCTTCAAAACAAACTTGAAGTGTACTGTATCTACTTGAATAGCAAGAATATACAAAATATCTCCTGCGCTGAACTGTTTCTTTGAAGGGAACCACAAACTGAATATAGTCCCCAGGCCCTCATTGCTGAGAGCTGCATCTTCATCTGTGTATGAGCAAACACGTCCTTGTTGAAATCTGATCAAATATTAAGGGATTCCTTGCATGGCATACAGAACGTCCAATTTTGATATTTAATGTTGATCTGATTGACATTCCTGGAATTTGTCATTCAGAAGAACAGATCAGGCTGTATTGTTAGCTGCACTTAGAGCTTAGTATTTATTGTTGGAGTGTGTATTGCAAAGTGTATTTTATAAAAAGAAGCCATTCTAGTAATTTTGCTAAATTGTGATATACATGTCAGATATACATCAGTATATCCTATCCCATACATGAGTTGCAATGAAACTATAATGCACATATTTACTAATATTTCTTAACCATTCTGTTAGCACAAACAATGAAGGGGTCATTTTATTATTTTATCAAAAGTCTTTGTAGGATTAGGGAAGTTTAGGGGTAAGATGTGTTAGACCTTATGGTCTGACAGTGTTATGCTGCTGCCTCATCAGAAGCAGAGATGAGCAGGCTTTCTCGCTTGCATAATTATTGTTTTAATTATATCTCTACTTCTGGAACTGGTGCCTTCAGTTAGTTGGTGCTAACAAAGGAAGTGTTAGTAGAAATAGAAAGAAAAAGTCATGTTGAGAGAATGCCATAGACAATGGTGTTTTGTATAATTTGAAGAAGTATTTGCAACTGAAAATTCAGAAGCTTGAAATTCTACCCTTTGACTTCTTTGAGTACTGCAAGCATGTAAGGTGACAGTCATCATCATCCATGGAGATGGACTATAGTATAAATGGTTTACAAAGTAGATTTCTTAAATATGTACAAAGTTCTAAAATGTGTATTTATTTATAATTTTTATCAAGCTCTGATGAGACAATACTGACAGAAGTGCATCTTTTGAAATCAATAAAATCAAATCATCCTCAATTTAGCCTTCAATATTCTTAGTTAGAGGAATTTTTCCTTGAAGGCTGTAGGATGGTCAATGAAATTTTGCAGTATCATTGTACAACACATATCTGAATACTAAGTTGATTTAATTATGATTGTGTCCCCCAATTTTCTCCTCAAATTTTGAATAAAAAGGAATCTAGAACAAAAACTATCTGCAGTAGCAGAACATTTATTTTCCCCCAAAAAATAGTTAAGGACAAATCTTGCTCCAAATTTCTGTACAACACTAAGAACTACACAAGGTTTATGCCTAAGATTTATATACAATTAAAGGAATCTCTTATTACTTCCAGGCAATTTAATTGGGCTCATGTTTTACTGATTACAGTCCTCAAAGATACCTCTATTGGATTTTTAAGAGGTATCAAGTGAATTATTAATGATGGCTCAGAAGTTTGTGTCTCATTTTGAACTATAATTAAGGAAGTATTCATGAAAGCAACTATATTTAAGAGAACCTAAAGAAGTTGAATAAGATTGTGAGAAAATGTCTTTGCAATATGTATACCTCTTGCCCATTTGTTCTGTTCAAATACAATCCGCATATGCCAAGCCTGGTTTTCCAGTGGACACAGCAATATATAATAAAACAATGTTATTTGCTTCTTCCTTTAGGGGCTGATGTTATCAATTTTGATGGCCATGTAGTGTTACCGTACAGATTCAGGAACAAGAAAATGAAAACACTGAAAGATGTCATCTCTCTGAAATTTAAAACCTCTGAAAGTGAAGGTGTAATCTTCCACGGAGAAGGACAGCAAGGAGACTATATCACCTTGGAACTTAAAAAAGCCAAACTTGTTCTTAATTTAAATTTAGGTATGTTTTGTTTATTTTGAATTTTTTAACTCTCAAAAGAATTTGCAGTCAAATAGGATATACTTTTGCTCCTATTGTGTGCAAGCCACTTCATGTAATTGAATCATTCTATTTTCTTACTGTTCCTTTCTTTTCCATTCCTTTCCTTTTACTCCATATGAAATAGTACAAAAATAAAGTCATATGTAAAAGAAAGGTCAAAGTATTTTAGCATTAGTAACTTGCCTCAAATGAAAAAGCCTTGGTAGAATTATATTTGGCTTCAGGGATTGGTTATTCTGAGAAAGAAAGTGGTTTTGTGAGAGCACAACTCTACCAGCAGTGTTAGAGTAATCAAAATCATCCTCAGGAAGCTACAGGAAGAAAGATACAGCTTTGAGAAGCTGCAGACCGTATGAAGTTGAGGTTTAGTGACCTTCCTAGAGAGAATCTTAGCTGCAGGGTGGGCAGAAGGAGGATTCTCACCTTTTAAGCTCCTAGTATGAAACCCACTGAAGCTGGTAAAACTACTGCCTTTTATATAGATAAGACTTTGTTGTGAATAGATAGATTTTTCACATTTATCATAAAGGGGAAAAAGCTGTCAGGCTTTGTACAAGCAGGACTGAAACTGAAGGAGATGAAGAATGGAAATCACAGTATTTGTAGATGTGAAAACGGGCTAGCAAAGGAAGATAACTCATTTGCCTATCAGGCAACCTTAAGAAGGTTATGAACCCAGATACACTATTCTAAATCCTGCCTCAAAAATCCCACTGGAAGAATAGGGACTTATGAGCAAGCTGGTTTATAAAGTACTTTTTTTTTTAATGAAACAAAAACATATTTATCTTGTTTCAGGTCATCTTTTCTTTCAGACAGAATAATTTTTGAACAAAGCTTCATGTAACTTCTTCTCTTGCAATCAAGTGAACAGTAAATTATTCTATTCATGTATTATTTACCATGAATAGCAATTATTTCCACTAGCATTTTCTTCTGCTCTTTTTCTAAAGATCCACAATGTGGGAAGATGATGAAGGAAAAAAAAATCTTCCTATAGCAGTAGTCTATTTTTTTAACAATTTTAATTGAAATGCTAATCCACTGATTTCCAGTTTCTTCATATTCCTCATTATAGTTTGTCTCTCTGCTCTATTGTAGCTTCCTTACACGTGCTTAAGGAGGTGTTTAAATCATTAGATGGACAGACACTGTCACGCACACTTGTTTAGTAGACATAGGTGATGGTCTAGGATGTCATCCTTCCCCCGAAGATTGTCTTTGCGGCAGACTTAGGGGAAGGGACTTCATAGAGGTTGTAGGAAACCAGTGACCTAGTTTCAAACATCTAAGGAGGTGAATTCAGCTTCTGCTTTGCATAGTTTTGACTTTGCATGGAAGAAAACCGAAGCACATATACATGTGTGATACACGTGTGATTTTGTGTGGGTTTTTTGTTTGTTTGTTTTGTTTGTTTGTTTTTTACAGCAGCTATTGAAAGATCAGTGAACAGTGACCTCCAGCAGAAAGGTGATGTTATTAAGGGTGTAATGTCTTAGGCCATGGCAGTGTGATTTCCCAAAACATGTTTGTGTCATGTACAGCCTTAATGTCTGAGTTCCAGACATGATACTAAGAATTTCTCAGCTCCAAAAATACTCTTAGATGCTTATGTATTCAAAACCCGGAAGACTGCACTGAGTTATTGGGCAGTGCAACAGTA
>NW_010579570.1:14136-95745 GCF_000705375.1 Tinamus guttatus
CTGCTGAATTACCATTTGCTGCTTCAGTTGAGATCTATACTTCCCACTTCTACTGGCTTAGCTATGTCAATTAGATTGCAGTGAGATGTGATCTCACTGAGTAGCGCAGCTATACTGGCAAAAGCCTCTTTGAAACATAGGAATAAATTGCAAAACTGTAGTTTTGTTAATAGCTTATTTGGCTTCCAAAATAGGAGGAAAGACTGAAATAAGCTATGTTAGAGGAACTTTTTTTTTTTTTTTTTTCCAGCTATTTCCTCAGACTGCACCGAGCCCTTTCCTGTATAGTAGCTCATATAGTTATACTGGCGGAATCTCCCAAGTGTAGAACTCATTTGAGTGTTTGCTGTTACTAGACTGGAAAGGCTTTGTATTATTGGATTCTATTGTCAGGCACCAAGTCCTCAACTGTAGTAAATCAGTAGAGTTCCAGGGAAGCTGAGAATGTGGCACAAAGGCTATTCCAGGGAAGGTAACAACTTTTCACTTCTATAGTGTAGTGATCAGAACAAAGAAAATCTCTGGTTGAAAACAACTTTACATCTGAAAGTAGATGCTGCTTCTCTAGTTAGCCTCCAAATAGCTGTTATCACCATTTATGCAGCTCACTGAGTGGCTTCTTGGTTATTTGATCTGACTGTCTGGATTCGATCTGGATATTTTTAGCAACAACCCTCCAGGTCTTAGCTTTATAATGGACTGATGTCCTCCAGCATGTTAGGTGTCTGATGCAATTCAGGTGACATATTGATAGAGCAGAAGGAATATGTTTGCCTAGCAAGTATGAGCAAGGATTAAATTCACTTTCTTCTATTTTCATTTTAGGTAGCAATCAGCTTGGCTCTATTTATGGCCACACATCTGTGATGACGGGCAGCCTCTTAGATGATCACCACTGGCACTCCATCATCATAGAGCGCCATGGCAGAAATATCAACCTCACCTTGGACAGGCACATGCAGCATTTCAGAACCAATGGAGAATTTGATTACCTAGACCTTGATTATGAGGTGAGCATTCAAACTGACTTTCTAAAGAGATTTGAGTTAGGAAGAAAAAAACTGGTACCATTTAAGATGTTTTGGTACCTTTTATACGTTTGCTTTGATTATTTTTTTCCTTAGACTTCCTCATTTTTATCTTTCAAACAATTCTCCCTTTACCATAAACATGTTTTTTGTCTATTAATCTACCAGATTCTAAGTTTGACCAGAGCCTTTGTTGTAAGCATCATATCAATGTTTTGCTTTAAAATTACAGAATGACAGAAGGATTGAGGTTGGAAGGGACCTCTAGAGATCATCTAGCCCAACCTTCCTGCTCAAGCAGGGACAGCTAGAGCACGTGGCACAGGGTGGCATCCAGCTGGATTTTGAAAATCACCAAAGAAAGAGACTCCACAACCTCTCTGGAGATTTATATTATTTAGCAAGTTAAGCATATGCTACTTTTAAAATCTTTTATGCCAGCTGCTGTAAGTGATAAGTAAATAAAAACAAATCATAACATCTGTTATCCTGCTCAGGTGATCATTATGCACTTGAGTTGTTCTGAAGTGATAGTTAATATTCATTTCTAGAAAAGGAAGTAAAGTAGAAGCTTTCCACTAATATGAATCTTGAGTTTGCTTTATTTGGGTAAGGAGGTAAATCCCTACACTTTGATAAATAAGCCATCAATAACATCCCTTTTCTAGAGGAACAGTAAAGAGTTGGAAAAAAATAGGAAGCATTCTGTTTCATCAGTCAGTTAATATGCAAAACTTGTTTTTAGTCAAATCAGGATTATTTGTTTAACTGCAGTCTGGGTTCTGCTGCTGTGAACTTTTTGCTAGAACTGAACTTCTTCAATTGTTTTAAGTTGTTGTATTAACAGAAACTTCAGCATAAGGACCAGTATCACCTTTGTACAGTGATTTTCTTCCACTCTTGACTGTTACTTTAATGTTGCTGGTTGAGCCAAATATGTATTTTCATCCTTACAGCTTAGTAAACAGTGACAGGAGATCAAAATGATGTAATGCAGTGACGTTTGAATTGAACTTTTATATCGATTTTTTTTTTTACAAACATTGTTTTGATCAAGAATATAATATGAATGTTTGGGGAAAATGGCAATACAATTGTAAATATAAACTGTGCATTAGTGAAATTAGTGAATCAATAATGTATTTACATTACGATAAATATCTATTAAGGCCTTCTTTGGTAGTAGTAATAAGATAATTGAATTGGTACTACTCATGGGGCACCTGAATATGTGAACTGAGCAATCAAAACTCAGATAAATGTGTTTTATGAAAGATTATCAAGTGACTGAACAATAGAAAAAGTTAGGCTTGAATGCCATAAGCAAGAGTTGGGCAACATATTACATAGTGAATGTGTTGTGTATAATAAATTTACTCAGAAGCGAGTGTGCGATTGAGGATCCACCTTCCCTCTCTTCTGTGACATTAGACACATCACTGGTAGTTCTCAAAGGTTTCGGTTTCCATGTACACAGCTCTTCATGCTTAGTGGAAGCTCTCTGAATATGTGTGGCTGTGTGTTTTTGTGGTTCATGAAAAGACAAGCCTTGAGCTGTTCTGCTTATTTTCCTCACAATTAACTGTTTTTGGAGGTCAGTCATCACAGACATTTAAATGTGTGGTCCTTATGATAAGTTAATCATAGTAGATAAACCTCAGAAAATCCGAACCTTTACATAAAAAAAAGAGAGTTCAAAGGTTAATCTCTTTCGGAAAAAAGATAAGTAAGCACAAAAGAGAGCTAAACATTAGTTCTGATTGCATTTTCAAGGAGAAAAACAACAAAGCAAAGCAAAAAACTTAGCAGTTCCTTTTGCCTCACTGTCACGGTGTATGATTTTTTGCATTTTTTCTCCTATCCACATTCTTAACCTTTATATTTTAGCCTCTTCAGGCACATGAAAAAACAATGCACAAGCCAAAGACTGTTTACAGCAGTTAAAACGTTAGGGTCACATTGTCCAGTTGGTGGAAAGTGATATAGCTTGTCTAAAGTCAGGTAATGTCAATTTGTAATACTCGAGGATATGTCCACAAAGCACTTTAAAATAGCCTCTGTGTGCTATTTTTTAAAGTTTTGTTTTTCGGCTGTACAACATTAGTTCTTCCTAAATGATAAGTCAAAGGGTCCTCACATTTACATAGAAAGTGGTATAGTGGTATATAGTTATATAGTTGGTATATAGTGGTATATAGTGGTATATAGTTATTATCTGTATGTTATTGGTAGTGGAAGGTGATCTTCCTAGCACTGTGTCATATATATGACTGCATGATTATATAAGCTCTTCTTGGCTAAGCAGATATATAAGCACTAAAGGAAGTCTGACTGGAGCCCTCAGCTGCTGTGTCTCTGAGAGACAAAGCCAAGTGAATGATTCACATTGGATCATCTGGCTAATTGTATGTCTCCTCTTGTTTAGAGAGGTAGTGGGATGGACATGATTTATTCCTGGTTCTTTATTTGAAATACATATTCTTCAGAACCAATTTTAAGAGCCATCCATATATGAACAGCTCTATGATGTCTGTCTGCTCTCTGTTTGGATGAGTTAATAACACTTGGGGTTTACTAGCATAAATATTTGCATTCACTAGTTCATCGTATCTTTTTTTTTCTGATTTTTTTTGCAGTGTGTATTTGATATTTTGTTTTTCTGGAAAGTCGTTATGCCAGCAGTCTCTGTTTGAGTGTTCAAAGAAAGCAAACACATCTACAGCAAATTTGTTTAAAAATTACAACAAGTTTGCCCTCCAGTAACTATTTACAGTTTCTATTTTCATTCAAAGATAACCTTTGGAGGTATGCCTTTTTCTGGGAAGCCAAGTTCTAACAGTAGGAAGAATTTCAAAGGCTGTATGGAGAGCATCAACTACAATGGTAATAATATCACTGATCTTGCCAAGAGGAAGAAATTGGAACCTTCTAATGTGGTAAGAGCATAATTTAATGGTCAGCTATACTTCTGCATGGTAAAGGAGACGACAAGATTTGCTAGTATAATGAATATCCTTGGGATAGACTGGAGTGATTTAATATACAAAGCATATTTTTTCACATACCTGAAGATCTTATTTTATGTGCCTTTATGGCTTTATTTTTTTAATGTCTCAGAGCATTTTCCTGTTGGGACTTCTGTTTCATCTACTGCCCTTTGGTATCAGACAGCCACTTTTTAAAACAAGCAGCTGGAACAATAAATATTTCTTTCTTTTCCTCCTAAATTGCAGTGAGTCAAACCATAGTCTTAAACCAATTGCAGCTTTGTCTTGGTTTTGCAGCCTAATTTCTTCCACTCCTGCAAGGCTAATTAGTAAGTGGAAAGTGATGGAAAAGGGATGATTCTAGAGCTTTTGCTAGTAGCTCTGGAAAACTTCAAAATATCAGACTATGACATCATTACTTTTTAATATCTAATTAGATTTAGTAATTCTGATAGCTGATGTACATTTTATTCTTTCTATTTTTTTCCTCTTGTTTAGGCATACAGGTTTGCTCTCATGCTTAAGCGTGTGGCTTTATGGGCAGCCAGGTCATGAAAGTATTTTTATTATTATTATTATTATTTTTGTCTTCAAACACTCCCAAAATTATTTGGTGGCATACACAAGCAGTGTGGATAGGAAGCAAATGTCTTGCTGCCATGAGTTTAGGATGACTTGAGTAAATCGTTCAGGGCTTTCTTCTGTTTATAGGCATCACAAAGTCGCGCTAGCAATATATATAAGTCTGCATTTGCTTTCTTCCTTATATATTATAGAGTAAAGATTACAGATCACAGATGCAGTGATCACACTGCACGGTGTTGATTGCCATTTGTTTACTCTTTGGTTAATAGTATAAAACCTAAATATGATTATGTGAGCAATATCGCTAAATGATGAAGGTAATACGATAATTTCCCTTTTTTTGGTGTAAATCCCAAGCCTATAAAAGCTCAATTATGTTCTATAATGCAACCTAATATTTACAACTTTTTCTATATATGAGTTTCTGTAGCATTATTGAAGGCAATTATGCATGCTCCAGAGAGAAGACTTAGCTTCTCGAGCTTTTTCAGCCTTGTCACACAGAACACTGGATCTTTGAAATTGGTTCTGAATTACCTGTGACTCTTGCAAAAGAAAGAGTTATTGCAGGGCAGGAAAAAAAAAAAAAGTTTTTTTGAAACTTTGAAACTACAGCACAATACTATATATGTTATATATATATCATAGCCATTAGCTCCTCATGCCTGATTTGGAAATGCATCTTGCACAGGAGGAAACTTTTACCAGTCCACTGCAAATTAGTAAAAATTATTTATAAAGCTCTTGCTTGAACAGACTCATAGTTTCCATAGCTAAATACCATTATTTCAAAAATAAGTGATAACTAGAAAACCTACAAAACCTTTGATTTTTTTTTTAATTTTATTTATTTATTTTATTAAATTCTGTTATCTCTAACATGAGAATAAAATTCACATATTTACCCTTGGAAATGTTGGTGCTTCATCAAGAGAATTATGCCATGCCAGTTTAATATGATGGTTCTTTTGATTTCTGGTTCTGAGAATGCTTATAAAAATAGAAATGACTTTTGTTTTCAGTGGAATTAGTTACATTGCCTCAACTCTTCAAAAGCAAAATCAATTTTACTCGAATAAACATGGATTTTTATGTTTCTTACAAAAGCTTCTTTTCTCCTAGTTTTGAACCTGATTTAGCATGAAAAATAGACTCTGTTGAGACTGCTGTTAATCATGTTTATGATGATAGTGCTTAAGCAATCCAACCAGGATCAAAGCTCCATTTTAGCAAATACTGTACAGACACATAATAAGAGGCACCCCCGGCCTTAAGGAGTTTATTATTACAGTTTATTATTACAGGACAGACAAAATGTCATGAAATGTACATTACAAGCAAAGTATTCAATATGATGATGAGATTTATTGTAGGTGAAAAAGTGAAGAAGAGAGGAAAGAAAGAGATAAAAGAGGTGCAGGAGGGAAGGAAAAATGTTGTTACGGGCATATACATGGTTGAATTTCAGAAATCAAAAGGGAATTGAGAAGTTAAGTTTATAGAATGAAGAGACCTAGAGAACCAAAGATGATGATCTTAATTTGTCCCTGAGCAAAAATTAAAAAAATGTTTAGGTCTCAAAAAGGATTTCTTTAATTTATTCACAATATGGAAATAAATATGAAAAAGCAATTCTCAAATTTCCATTTGAAATGTAAATTTCATGTATTTACATTTGGAATGTAAATAATAAAGTACAGCATTTTCTTTAATAATGTATTCTCTTCAGTTTTAGAGAGTAACCATAAGGAAAAAAAAATCTGTCAATCTGTGATATAAATGATGGCAATGAGTCTTTGGGAAAAGGGAATAAGATGGATGTTATTGAGCAGTTGTTGTTGCCCTTATTAGTGGAGCCTGATTTATTTTCATAAAAGATAAATGAGACAACTGTTAAACATACTGAAAAGGGAATGTCAGGAAGAAAGGACAGTCGGCACATAGAATAAAAGTGTCTGTTTTTGTCTTAAACCAAGTTACAAACAAGAGTTGGCAGTGACTAAGTAGCTCAGTAGGTGCTATCTCATTTGCAGCTTGACCCAAGACTAAGACAGAAACAAGTAACAAGCTTGCAAGCAACTCTCCTCGCCCATCTTCTATGTTCTCTCAAAGAATAAGCTAAGGGGTTTGTGTGTGTATGTGTGTTTTTTTTTCTTTTTTTCTTTTTTTTTCCCCAATTTGTTTGTTTATTTTTTGACATTTAGAAGCATAAAATGTAACAAATCAGGTAAGACTTTTGTTAACCTGCATAAGTTAAGAGTATCAACTCCTCTACTATTGAGAAGAGGGGAATAGAACTGGCAGCCGACAAGTCCAGAGAAATTCTAGTTTAGAAATTTAATTTCCTCATCAAAATTTCCTTCCTAGAGGTATATTTAGGGAAAGCAGCTTGGATGCTAATCGTGGTTAGTTTCCAAAGAATGGACTCGCTCATTTTTTAATGCCTGTAACATCGAAGTGTTCAGAAGGCTAATATTTGCTTCCCTCCCTCCTTAAATCCACTACGTTTCACCTGCTTCTGCAGCTGCTCTGCCATATATTATTCCGTGCACTCATCACAAACTGAAGAAGCGTGTTTTCTTTAAATTATTTATATTAGACAAGCAATATTTTAACCTGCATAGATGAGTAATAAGCTATTTTGAGAAAGATAGTGAAATAACATGATAAACATTAGCCAGGGAATATTGCCTTTACTGTACAATCCATCCTGAGTTAACAGGTATTTGTAGTTTTAATAAACTCATTACCTGTCTTTTGGGAGCTGTGAATTCCGTTAGTGGTTTTATGAGTTGGGAAAGATTTTAAAACCCGGTTGCATTTCCACAAGGGATAACATCTGAAGTAGATAGACACAACTGATTTATACAAGGTAAATATCAAGCTAATTTGCAAGACTGAAGATCATGATGTAAAGCTCAAGCTGCCCAAACTAAGTTATTTTCACTATTTCCCTTCCACTGTATCATTAATAATTCTTTAATAAGACCAACAGTTTCAATATAAATGTGCAGTATATGTTTCACTTTGAAATGTCATTGCCTAGTGAATTATTCAGCAATTCATTCTGAACCCACTCCACAGAGAAGGATCCCTTTCTCTTTGAGAACAGGAGTGCTTTATAGAGACAAGCTGCAGATAAATTCTAACTCATGAGTAGAGTAATCTGTATCCAATGTGCTTTACTTAAAAGAGGAGCCTTCTTCTGAAGTAGAATCATAGAGGGAAGTCGTAATCCAGCCAGATTAAATTGAATCTCTCAGTAGGGAAAATGTTGTTTGGGTAGCTAGCAGAGAAACAAGGATTATTACATTCCTCAAAAAATTTTCTATGCAGTTAGAGTGTTCATGATAAATGATTCCATGGATGTGAAAGCGGATTTGAATGCATTTGTTGGCATTAACATTAGTAGGTGTTATACATGCAAGTATCCAATGTATTGGGGAGACAGGAGAGTGTCAGATGTGAAAGCCTTCTTGTTATGAGGAAATCATTTGTTCCTTGCAGTTCCTTTGTTCCTTGTCCTCTCTGTGACAGAACTGTTAACATGTCAGGTCTTAGGAAATTCTGTCACTCTCTTCCTTGTATTTACATAGGGCTGCCTTGTCTATGGACCAGGAGCTATTTCTACTCCATAGGATGGCTCTTACACTGAGAAGGTTAGCAAAGGTTTACAAAGGATATTTCAGACACTCCAGACTTTTATTTTTAATGTATGATTTGTAGTTTACCAGAAGTATTCTGCAGCAAATCTGGAAAACTTCAGATTAAAACTATTCAAACAAGTATGTTGACTATTTTGATTCAATAATTAATTGCATAAAATCTCAAAATTAAAAACTCGGGACAACATCTAGACTGAGGCCAGACACACCTTCTAGTAGCAGAGGAGCTATGTGAAGGTCCTTTATGCAAAAAGTAGTTAACATTGATACTGTAATATAAAAGCTTGCTATATCTGTTTTAAAGAAAGATATTCCTAAATCCTTGAATATATTTTGTGAAACACAGGGAACATTCCGTGTGTGTATAGAAAGAGCATGTCTTGTAATCTTTAATAAAGATGGGAACAAATCTTTTACAAGATCAGCATAAAAAAAACTTTTCTTTAGTTCCAGATTCCTGGAAACTTGACTAAAGACAGAAACTGTCTCCCTGATAGTCTAGCTGCTACTCATTTTACTGGCCACTAAAGGCAGAATGTCTGGCAGTAAAACTTGTGGCGCTCTGCATGAAACGGAGGTGCTTATGTAGAATGTATCTAAGAACATGTCTGAAAAACAAAGTGCTAGAGAGACTCTGTTCTATATTTTTTTTTTCATTTGCTTTTGACGTTGAACTACTGTATAATAACCTGAATCTGATGCAGAGGCAGTATCATTCTATGGCCCATAATGATTTAGGAGATGGTTTAAATGGGTGGTAAATACTAAATTCTGATGATATCACCTGGCTCATCTCCTATTGAAAATTATTATTTCTAAAAAGAATTTACTGGGGGCTTCTCCCCAACATGATTTCAGATACAGAGTTCCTGTCTTGCTTCCAGATTCTCTGACTTTTCTCAAAATAAAATTTCCAGATGCATACTGGAATAATTTCTATAGTTCATCAGATAAAATTCTACTTTAAAAAAAATAGTCATGGAATTACCATCTGCTTCAGATAAGTAGATATCTTAGTAAGATAAGAGTTCATCAGATAAGGTAACCTTTAGAAAAAGGTCCCCTTTGCTGCATGATACAGGAGATCTTCAGTCAAAGCAGTCTTCCAGATGTATTCTATTGATGAATTAATATAAGTCAGTTCTGGACAGAAATCAGCTTAGAGGAATACAATAGGTTATAAAATAGCATAGTAAGAGCTATACTCTGTTTACTGTTTCTAAGAGAAAAAGATGTCTGGTAATGCAGCCTGCCACTGTGGTGTCTCAGGAGAAATGTTATGAGAACCAAAGTGAAAATGCTTTCTTGTTAAGTTTTTTCTTAGTTGTGGTTAGACTCAGCTCTTCAGGGCGAAGGCTGCCTCTTACTATGAGTGTGCACAGTGCCTAATATGATGAGGCCAAGGCTTTAGCACAAGCCTTTAGGCAAGGCAACTACAATAACAACAATATAATCATAATAATAATGACAATGTTACTCACACATTTTTACAGGTAACTTGCATTGAATTCAGTAGTCCTTAAATGGAATGAAACCTAGAATGCTTTCTGGATGTAGGTATGAATTTAAAGAAGTCCTATCATTTTGCTTATGTTTTTGCTTTTTTTATGTTCTACTTAGGGAAATTTAAGTTTTTCTTGTGTGGAGCCACATACAGTCCCCGTCTTTTTCAATGCCACCAGTTACCTTGAGGTTCCTGGTCGTCCAAGCCAAGACCTGTTCTCAGTCAGTTTCCTATTCCGAACCTGGAACCCGAATGGGCTTCTTGTCTTCAGCAACTTTGCAGATGGACTGGGGAATGTCGAGGTTGACATAAATGAGGGCAAAGTCAGCGTCCATATCAATGTCACCCAAGTCAAGAAGAACCGAATAGACATCTCATCAGGTAAGTGTTCATTTTTTTAAAAAATGAATTTGCTCTTGTTGGTGTTGTCTAAAGGCATCATGGACTTCAAAATTGGAAGAACTTCTAGGCCGAATTGGAAATTTAAATTGTATTAGTACATTTATTTATTCTAAGCTAAATCCTTTTTTTGTATGCTTTGGTAAAAGAGTATTAAAATAGCTGTTCAGTTTTGACAGAAGAGGGCAATAGGTACACTTGTTGAGAGTAGCTTAATAGTTAAGAAACTCTCATTAAAAGATGTGAGTTGTTTTAACCACAGTGCTGCTAAGAAAAATACCCTGGCGTTTTCTAAGTAAGCTGGAGTAGCAGAGCTTTCAATATCTATCTAAAGAGATTTTAGGAAAACCTGGCTAAAAGAATGACATGGAGTTACGTTTGTTTCTGCAAGGGAAGGTGTTTGTTTCTGAAAGGGAAGGTGTGTGTTTCTTTCAGGTGATGAGTCTTTTGAACTCATTTGATGCTTTCTCTAATTGTACTTTCAGTCTACATATGGACATTTCTGGATCAGCTGTGGGCAATATGGTGTTACCTTAGTCATGTCAATGATGCATTTTCTCAATGAAGTCATGACCTACTGATGCATTTTCTCAGTGAAGTCATGGCCTACTGAGTACCTTCATGAGTGGGAAAATCCAAGGTTGCTTGCAAATGGGCCTAGTTGCACAGATTACTGTAATTACTTGAAGTAGCTGATGCATCAAACTTGTTGATGCCAAAAAATGCCAGCCTTTTTGCCTGAAGTTAGTATTTTTTTTCCAAGGAGCTTATCAAATCTGAAGTATTTCAGCAATATTATTAATAGTTTATATTTATAATTTAGTTTATATTTTATATAATTTAATATAATATAATTTAATATAATATAATATTAATAATATAATATAATATAATCATATAATTTTATAGTTTATATTTATAATTAATGGTTTATATACCAGTAGAGTCTAGAATGAATGAAAAGAAAATCATGGGTTTTTTTTTCTTGCCTATGTTTTTATTTGGTTTGGTATGCAAAGATATAGTCTCTACCTCAATCTGTAGTTTAAACATGGACTTTCTTGAGGAAATGTAAAAGAAAAAAGAAATGAAAATGAACAACGAAAATACTTTTAAGAAAAGTGCATTAACCTCCTCTATGACAATTTTCCAACCAAAGATAAGTCAATGCTGACAGATACAGGCTAGTGTTTGATTGTCTTTGTCATTTAATATAATCTTACAGAGTTAAGCATTGTTTTGGTTATACTGTAGCATTCTAAACAAGAATATTTTGTTAGGCTGCTAGTGCCTCACTGTAAATAGGCATATGTGATTATCAGCCTAATGCTTTCTTAGCTCCTAGCTCTTCTTAGCTCTGGCTACTCCAAATTCAAGTTTAAGCAGAGAAATGGCTACTCTGGAACTTCATCGCAGGTTCCTTCTACCTTTTTGGAACAAGTGAGAATTTCAGTGTTGATTAGAAAAAACACAGGAATTTTAAACTTCATCAATTGTCACTGATTTTGGCCAGTGAATATGTTGCTATGAAAGTGAATTTTAAATTCTGTTTAAATTTCTTTAAAAAATCAATTTTAAAAGTTTAAGGAAATAAACATGTGTGAGGATTGTGTTGCTAGTTCTAGTTTCTGCAGACTCCCCTAACAGTAAAAAATTCTCAGCTATTTTCATTGTTGCAACATAAAATTAGATTATTCCTAATGTTTCTTCAAAGTGAGTCTTTTCCATTTATATGGTCAGTTCACATAACAGTTCAGCAATCATACACAAACACTCATTTTTATAGCTATAATGCTGGCTTTAGTCACTATGTAGCCTGATATCTAAATACTGTGGTTTGGAGATCTTGAAGATTTAGTACTTTCTTTTGTATCGTCATAATAAAAATGTATTCATTGTTTAATTTTGGTCATAAGGACCTTTTATATTTGCATAGTTACACCCTGAAATCCAGTTTTCCTACCCAATTCAGTTGAATATATTGTTTAAGGACAAGTTTTTGTTAGGGACTTTATTATTGTTAAGGCAAATATTTTGATGACATTTTAGAACAATAAAATAAAAGAAATATAGAAGGTGAAACTAAATGAGCTGCGCTTCTAGTCCCATATACTACACAGATCTGTGTATATTACTATCTATAGATTCAGTAAGATGGAGAGTTTTCAGGTCATTGTGAAAAGCATTAGAGACAACTATAAAGTTTAGAGGCAAGAATATGAAATGGTCAGCAAGCAGAATTGGTTGATTGTAATATGAAGAGTTAGAGCTCTAACTCTTAATCTGAGAAACTACGACAGGCTTGCAACAGAGAACTGCAACAGATATATTTAACCAGAATACTTCTAACATGATGAAGTAGACAGAATGGACAAAAAAAAAATATGTAACTGCTGTATAAATACAGTGACTATGAGAAATCTACTTAGTGAAGAAAAGTTTGGATAAATAGTTTACAGTTTGAGAGAGTCATGAGGGAGCTAAGAACCCACTCAAAATTTGTTGTCTTGAGCATATTCCACATATTATTCATTGACAATTCCTATAAATTGTCAATGAAGTTCTGTTTAATTTTTATGCCAGTACTAGCTAATTTCCTTTCTCTAGAGCACAGAAAAAATCAACAACTGGAGAACATCAGGCTTGTACATCTCAGCCAGAAAACTCTGCAAAAACTTTTCCAAAGCCACATGCAAATCCTGTTCAGTAAATGGTGAAACCACCTTTTGTCACAGTTGCCTCCATTGCTTCTGCTTAATCAATTATATGTACTACTTCCAAGAATTGAAAGTCTTTTCTAACCAAGCCAAAGTTTTCTGAAGCTTTCAATAAGGGAAAAAAAAAAGGTAACACACCAAACAAATGTTAAACCGATAAATTGTTCTTAAAAAGAAACTAAAAGTAACATTTAAAATTGTACACCTGAAGAATTATCTAATAGATCATTCTAATAGTATCTTTACTTTTTTTGACTACAAACCCCAAATCCCTGAATGTCAGTAAAGAAAATAAGTTATCTGCCTCTAGAGAAAAGGGAAGCTTTTCACAATGGCAGATTTAAAAATAATCCCTTGATTTATCACACATTTACTGATGCATGTGTTGGCTTCTCATGGATGGCTCTGACCTTTTGCCTCTAAATGTTTTCTGCTCAACTTAGGCACAGCAGGCTCTATGAAAATCTCTTGGATTTCAACTCACAGTACAGAACACAAGTCAATGAAAGGGAATGTTATCTCTTGGCCCAGGTCTTAATGGAGAAGTTTCTAGTTGCATCCAGAATCTTCTGCCATTAAGATGACTTCATCTTCTTGGAGCTTCTTTTTTTTCATCTTCCAACTCTTCTAGTTACTATATCGTTCTATATGCTAGCTGCTGTTCAAGGCTGTCTTTGGTTCATCCTGCCAGCCATAAACTTATTAAAACTTGGGATAAGAATATCTTTTTGTCACATTTACCCACATGAAATAAATCAGCCTTCTCCCCGTGGAATCCTTCTGGGAAGCTTTCCACCTTTCTGTCTTTCTGCCAGATCTCAAGTCATCTGAATTGCAGTTCATCTATATTTTAGACCTCGGGTTAAGATGATGTCCTTGAGGTAATAAAATGTTGCTATCTGACAGATCTAAAATGGTGTTTTTCTAGTGACCATTCCCAGGGGCATTTTATGTCGAAATCAAGAATTATTTTTGCCTCTGTTGCTAAACAAAGGTTTAAATGAGGAGTGGGTATACATAGAGCAAAAGTGTGTTTCTGGTGGGGTGATCATGTTTCCCATCAGATTCTTTCCATATTACTTACAATTGGCTATATACTAAATTTGAAACCTCATATGAACGTTTGTAAGTGGAGTCAGGCACACAGTTTGATCAAGATGAGAGAGAGAAATTCTGTCCCCAAAAGGCAGCGTAATGACTTAGAGGAAGAAGAAGGCACAAACTGAATCAGAACAGTCTAAATATTAGAGCATGATTTGTTTTTTCCAGATAATCAGTTTTGTCTCCCTGTTTCCCTATATATATATATTTATATATACACGTGTGTGTGTGTATATCTATATATATATAAAATGATTGTATGCACAACATGTAGGTACTGATTGGTGTTTGTATTTTTTAGTTGCAGAGAACAGAAACCAGATCCTTAGGTTTTTTTTTTTTTTAAACAAAAAAAACTGTTTTTGTAGATTGGTTTTAAATCTTGGTACAGTACAGGAGACTCGCAAAGTAGTCAGAGCAAGAAATAGTGTTCTTGGCTGCAGACTTTTTCTTTTGAGAAAACTCATGAATTTGGTTCAGGTTTTTATGAATTCTGTTCCATCAGTGACCAGTTCTTCACTGAAGAGCTCGACTGCGCAAAGGCTACACATTCAAAAATTACAGATAGTACCATATGGGGGTGTTTCTGAGTAATGCAACTCGTTCTTGGCTGTGCTGTACCTTGCAAGTATAGGGGAACCTGAGAAGCCATCTAGCATCTGTCCTCTTTGTCTTCCTAAATTTATTTTGGAGTCTGGACAGTTCAGTTTACATTTTTGTCCTCATTTTCCCCTGTGTTTTAGGAAAGGGGTAGAAGTAACCATCTTTGCAGGTCACCTTGCATTTTAACTGTAAAAGAAGAAATAAGATATTTTTTAATAGCTATTTTGGCAATCACTGTGCTACAATGATTTTTGTTTGGGGGTGGAAAAAAAAGCAGACTAGTCGATAGTTACATGAGAATTTTAAATTCTCAGATGTCTACTAGAGAGAGTGTAAATCATTTGAGTAAAGTAGAGCTGAGCAGAGTATTTGGAAATTATTGTTACAGCTGTATTTTAATTTAAATAAGGTTGACAGGAAGCAGAATCATTTACAGCTACTTTCTTGCATTTGTCAACATCAGTTATCACTGATGTAGGTCTAGTCAAATCATTGAGAATTTTGCTTTTGACTTGGATGGATACAAGACAAATCTCTTATGTATAAGGCAAGCTTTGAATGGTACAGTAATCTGAAGCACATAGGCTTTTACTTGATTCTTCTGCCTAATTTTTCATGTTGAGTAAAAGATATCATAAATGGACCACTCTCTAAAGTTTCATTTTTGCAAGTCAAGAATGTTACTTTAAAACTATCGTTGCCTTTTGGAACAGTAAGAGACTAGTAGTGTTAGAAAGGATATGGCAAAATATTTATTTTTGTGTTTTCAGGTCTTTCAGGACTTGCATATGTCGCTGTGATCACTAAATCACCATGTTTTTTGATCAGCACTATTAGAGCGGTAATAAAGAAAAGAAGAAAAGGATATAATAGTGCCAAGAGCTGCAATTATATTCGCTATGTTTATGCATGTCCTCACAACACTTTCCCATAGGCATAATGAATATTTGTATAATATAAAAAAGGTGAAGGGTATGTTTTTATTATATATTGGGAAATATTAGCAATTAGAAATGTTGTTTTCTTTTCCTTAACTTGTTAATTTGATAACCATCCTTCTTTTCTTCAAGAAAGTCCTTTTCTAACACTCAGGGACCTACCCTGAACACCATTTTTCATAGATGATGGGCAGTATCTCACAATATCCTCAGCGGACACTTTTAGCACCCAGTAAGAATCTCATCTGGCGCAACTCATTTAAATACATTCAGTTTCAGTTGCTCTCCTGGTGTTGCCTCTGTATCTCCTTTTTCTCAGATGATCTATTTGTGTTCTTGTAGATAAAACACATGTGACTTGAGCATATCTCTAATGTCAGTAGTTACTGATTTCATAAAAGCCTATTTGTTTTCTTGTTAATGACAAGATGAGATGATTGCTGTACACTTTTCCTTAAATGTTAGCATTACCTAAAAAACATGTTTGTATTTTGTTAGGCTACCACTTCAGTTCACCTTACTGTAGCAGATTTCATTTTATTGAAAACTAGTGAGTATATGTTGGAATCCTATTTTGAAATTTATTTTTTACTCTACCTTCATTCAGGAATTGACTAAACACAGCTTGAGTTAACCCAGCATTTGATCAATAATCTTCAATAACTTGAATATATCTTTTTACTGACTATTACTCTGGCATTTCTGATATTTTGTACGTCATTAGGAGTGAGTAGGGGGTGGTTGAGTGTAAACTGAATGTACTTTTTTATTTGATGGTGTAAGTTAGAGCTTGCATTAAAAAAGTGCAAATATCTCAGGGTATCCACCAATAAATGAAGAAATATCCATTCTTAACATAAAATTGCTGATGTTTCTCAGGCCCAAAGAAGGCCACATGGGGTCAGGTGAAGATCCAGGCTGTTGTGACTGGGTTGCTGTGACCATGCTCGTATAACCATAAGCATATGACAGACAAGGATCAGGTCAGTGAGGTACACTGTGACTTGCACAGCATTCTCAGAGGTGCACATGAGCCTACAAGAAGAAGTTTTGGGGAATGTGTGTGCTGAGCAAGATAGCCCTCCATGTGCTATCTAGTGTGGGCACAAAGGGGTGGCTGCTTGCATCAGCCCGGAGCACTGCACAGGTGAGTTGTGTTGAACCAGTGGGCTGGGAGAATAGAGATTCTTCACCACTCCTGGTCACAGAGACAGTATAGAAACAGCTCATAGTAATTTGGAAAGAAGGAACCGGAGCTGAGAGGATAGAGATAATATTTGCAGACTAGAAAGCTTCAATGTAAGAAAAGAATGTCCTCGTTTTTAGAAAAGTGATCTACGCTTTTACTCAATGTTCATCATTTTAGAAAGGAACTTCAGTGGACATAAAACCTTGCTGAAGCAGCAAAAGATCTGTGTTTGTTAGTGATTTAAAAAAAAAAAAAAAAAGGAAATTCTGGATACCTGATATCTTCTCATGTCTTGCTTAGGGACTAAGATTGTTATGGTCTCTGTGGTTTGACAATCTGTTTTGGGGTGGAATACAACATCAAAGGTCTTGAACGTAAGTACATAATTTCTGCTATAATGCAGTGTGGGTACACACACACATGCACACTTCGTCATAAAATTTCAGAACCCAGCAGAGAAAGTTAAGAGAGTGGGCCACATACCACTATACAGAACCATTGCAGGATGAAGCCAGTATATATTTTAAATAAAACTGCCCAGGCTAACTTTTCAGCTTTCTCCAAAAGGAAGAAAAAAAAAGGAGACCTTCTTTACCTTGTAAACCTTTCAAAGTGCAGATTTGTATTTGGAATAAACCCAGGATTTCTCTTTCCAGTTTGGATACCCTTGTAACTTTTTTGAATTTGTGTGGAATTTTGCTGTTTTGAACTTTTCAGCTTCTTTATCACTAATATTTGTGTAAGTGTCCCACAATACCACCAATACTGACTAAGTACTTGTAGAAAAATAATTAAAAATCAATGTAATATCAAACCTGAAAATGTGGTGGTTTCTTGTTTTTGTTTTTTTTCTTGTTTTTGTTTTCTTAAATTCAGAAGATCTAATTACAGGCATGGAGCTTTAATTTATGTGCTGGGAACTGACACTCAATATCTTTTTTTCATTGTTTTTTGGGAACCTGGGCAAATAGATTATTATCTGTGACAGGTTTCTGGCAGTCCCTCTTGGTTTGACAGTGTTATTCTAGAGAAAATAGAGTCACTTTTGTATATAATGAAAGGAAAAGTTGTCAAGCATCTATACATATTTTATGCTGCATAAAACTTAAGTACAAGAGAAAAGATTCTGTTTCCGGTCATGCTGTTGTAGATGCATGGTGTTTCTACTGACCTCCAGGTTTGCATCAATGACAGAGAATGGGAGTCTAGCCCAGAGGAGAAATTTTGTTTTTCACATAAGCAGTGCTGCTCTTTAAGCCAGCTTGGCCTTGGTTGTTTTCTTGGTGATGTGCAACTGTGATGTGCATTTTGGCATTTTGCACCATCATTGGTAAAGTTAAACTTGTATCACAGTGCTTTCCTGAAATGGAAATGCATCCATAGTCTGCATTGCCTCTACTTTTTTCTTTAGGTCACAGAATTGGTTCCTCTTTGTTGCAAAGACTCAAGCAAAAAACCAACCAAACAAACAAACAAAAATATTTCTAGCTGTATATTGCCTTTATTCTGCCTTTGCTTTGGTCTTGAAAAAGATGATGAGTCCCTTCCTTGAGGCATCCTTGCACATTGCTACATTTCATTTCTGAATGCTGCTGAAGCAGCAGCATGTGGGCACTGAGGTGAAACAGAGCAACCAAACTCCTTTGGATTCTGCACGCTGAATGGCAGAATATCCTCTCTTCCTCTCTTTGCAAGACTTTTTCATTAAGTTTATGCATTTAGTAGAGAAAATAAATCTCTATGGCCTTGCTGTGAAGCATCCACTATAAAATTATTTACTTAGTTAGTTAGTTTATTCTAATACCGAGCAGATTTTTATGGAAAGGTTTCACTGAGAACAAACGTTGCAAATTCCATAACGCTCCTTGGTAGAATCTCTTTCTTACCAAAGTGAGGTGTGTTTAGAGGGCTGATTTCCCATATTACCATGGAATGTATGTATTTATAACATTTGAAATCTTGGCATAAAGTAAAACCCAAATGCCAAGTTGAATTCTTTGCCATAGAACTAACACATGTTTTTCCAGCAGAGCAAAATGATGCTTTTAACCTTCTGAAGCTGGTACTTCAACAATTACCCATGAAAACAGAGCAAACCTGTGTCTCTATTGATCTAGAATTTGCAATATGATACTCATGGAGCTGATAGAATTGAAATGGCTGAGAGTAACGTGGTATTGAGGTGTATACAAGAGAATTACCCTTATTTCTACAGCACCCGCAACAAGAGATATGTTTGATCATATTTGCTGGGCAATAAACCTTTGCTGTATGCTATATGAGAATAAACAGTTGCAAGAGAAAGAACTTCATGTACTGAAGCATCCTCCAAAAGTACAGAAGTAGGTCCAATACAGACTTTCCTTCTATTCCATTACTGCTTCCTGAAGCAAAAATGTGTAACTATGTGTTTGGAAGGCCTGAAATCACACCTCCTCTTAACATTTCCAGCCCAGTTTTGTCACATGTTGTTCAGCATATTTAAAAGGACTTTAGTTTCAGTGGAGATACTGTTTCATTCCTACCTTAAGTTGTGTTTCTATCAACTTGTTGTCCACCATGACACCCAGGTCCTTCTCTGCAGAGCTGGATAGTATATAATATATAATATATTACATAATACATAATAATATACTTGAAAGCATGCACTTTAGACATGCTCACTTGTCTCTCTTTTATTTCTGGACCCTAACATAGCCCTTTGAGTCCTGAATATTTAGCTTGAATATTTAGCTGCTTAAGTGTGGAATTTTACAATTCTATTTTTGACTAGAGGTCATATTTATAGTAATAAAAATAATAATTAAATTGCTACAACTAGTACTCCTGTACCAGTCGGTTGTGTTTGAATTGTGAGTGCTGTTGCTTCCTTCTGCCAGGATTCTGGGCTTAGTGTTAGGATATCAGTTTCTATAAGACAGATTATTTCATTATTTTGGAGATAAATTGGCTTCAGAAAAAAATGTCAAAAAAACAGCAAGTGCTGAAGTGTTGATCATTCCTCAAGAAAGATGCACTCTATGCCATCCTGCTCAGACAATGTTGTAGAAGTTCTGGAACTGAATAAAATGACTTAATTTGTATTTCTCTGTAGAAAGAATGAATGTTCTTTTTATTCTCTGAAGAAGGCTTCTTTAGTGGTTTTAAGCCTCTTGAGCTGTTTCTAGCCTCTGTCCCAACCTATTGAACCATCTACCTGGCCATTCCCAAGACAACTAGTTAGATAAATTTCAGCTAATATTTTTGTTAATAAGTCGTAAGCTATAGGGCAGTCTTACAGGGGGATGCCACAGTGCACAGAATGGTTTGTCTTTTTTTCCAAGTGAGGTTTGCTTTGTGCTGCTGAAGTTTCCTGTGTGAGATAGGGCAGGAAAAGGTGATACAAAGGAAAGGACTGATAGATGTAAGCTGTATGCTAAGCAAGATTGAGGATGGAAAAGGAGCTAGATTTAGATCAATAATGATTCAAGGTTATGGAAAATTCTTGTTAGGTTGGAGATAAATATATAATATATATATAAATACTGCAAGCTCAAAAGGAATTTTGAAAATAATGTGCTAGTTCATTACTTCCCAAATCAACTTTCTCTTCCTCATTTCTTAATGAGTGTTTTTATCTACTCTGTTTTTCACCTGAGACGTACTCATTTATTTCTTAGTTACTTCATCTTTAGAAGTTTTCTTACATATGGTGTCACATTCTAGTTGACAGAATTTAGTTGAGAAAAGCAGAGAAAATCAGCTTCATCTACCTACAGGCATTTGCCATGTACAGACAACAGAGGTAAATAACTTAGCTTTTTTCTTGTTTTTTATCTTTTTAAGTTTGTGTTATTCTTAAGGAAATGGTCTGTTGCCCAATATGGAGTGTCCTAGATTATTTCCTCAGAGCAATTTCAGTACCAACACTGAATACGAAACTACCTCAGGGAAAAGGGAAATTACACAGGATCACCTAAAGATTCACTAGAGCTTTTCATTTTTTTCTTTCTTTTCAAACTATAGTTAAACGTGTAGCCTTGTGTGGTTTTTGTTTGTTTGTTTTTGTAAATCCAACTTTCTCAGAAATTTTGCCATGAGGAAATATATAATAGTAAACACATCAACTTTTTAAGGAAAAAAAAGTTTTGGAAATTTGTTTTAAATGATAAACAGATAAGCATTTAAGTGCAATCAGTACTAATGTTACTTTTATGTTAACAGCACCATAGTTAGCTCTTTCTTGTTAGCTCTTCATACTCTGTGTGCTCAACAGGAAGTATTTTCGTCACTTTGGTTATCTATGGAAAATATATTTTTCCATTGAGTTGTATCACCCAAATATTGCTAAAAAGCATTATGATGTGATACTGTTAGTATTCCTCTGTGGCAGTAATTGTAGACCTTTTTTAGAAGCAATATGGGTTGTGTTGTCATAAGACTTATGAGCAAACTACAACAAGCATATAAGAAATGAACTCTTGCATTATTCTAAATTTAAGTGAAATTGCATTCTGAATCAGTGTTCCAAAGTCTCTGGGTATTATTCATAGCTTTAAAACAGAGCTGAATAAAATCAAATCATCATGTTCAATAGCTTAAATTCAGTTTTGATCAAAACTTAAGTTTAAAACTTAATCCTGAAATCCTTTTTTTCTTCTTTTTTCATTTGTAAATTTGAGCAGACATGCAGATACCCAGTATCCTTAAGCTGACATCCTTTTGACCTAAAGTTCCAAAATAAGCTTTCATGCTGAGCTGCAAAAGTCATATGCAGCATTGCATTAGATCGGATGTATCATGTTTAGTTATTAATACAGCTAGGCATGCAGAAGTCTGAAGTAGCAACTTGGTTCAGTCTTCACTCAAAAACAACCTAATCTCAGGGGAGACTTGGTCTTACTTTACTTTGAAGTGTTGAGTGCCCAGGTGCTCCCATGCACCCTCAGTCTCACTGAAAATAGTGAAAATGGCAGGTTAGCCTGGGCACTGCAAGGTGGAAGCCCGGAAGGAATTTGATGCTGTTACTTCCAGACCCAAAGTCAAAATCTCAGGAAAAAAAATAAGTCCAGTGAGTATTCAAATCTGACTGCTTGCGAGAAAGGTGCTGCCATATCTTTTTCTTTTTTTTCACCCCAGTTATTTCAAAGTTACTTGGCAGATTATCTAAGTACAGTGGAAGAGGCCAATGTCCTTCCCCCTGCGCCTTTGCCACAGCTCACACCTGTCAGTATAGGCAGGCCTCACTGCCTCCCTCTGGAAATGCTATTTTTGGTTTATTCAATATTCACTTAATGTAAAATGAGGGAAAAGCAAATTAGAAAACCCTCCTCCAATGTCATTTGATCCTTTGGGACTTATCCTAACAACTTAAAATTTTGTTTCACAGAGGGAACTCCTAGATTTGAAATTTTTGCCTTACGAAGAACTGTTTGACAGTACAAAATTTGATTAAGATAGGCAGTCTGCTGGTCTTTTATGACTGGTGTAAACCAATTCATGCACAAAAGGTATGAAATAGTTATAGCTCTAAGGAAAGAAGAGAAAGATGGATTTTTTAGTCTCTTACTGGTGAGTTACCGGGTTGCTTAAAACTCTACTGCTCTAATAACATTGCCCTTGGCAGAATGCACAATGTCCTATAACCGGGCTGTAAAGGATATTAAAAAGATGTGCGGAGCATGTCCCTTACTTATTTTTAATTCAGCAGGACCTTAATGCAATTTTAATGCTGCAAAATTGCGCACTGAGAAATTAGGTCTTCTTGTGGAAAATACACTGAGCTACATTTCATATTGTGCTCCACCTTAATCGGTCCTCAAATGGTTTTCAGAGTCATAACTACAACAGAAAAATCCACATACAACATGCATGGTGTGACCAAATTTCATATATTTCCTAAATATACCTGCTCAGGCAGCCAACAGTTCTTCATGATTTTGCTAAATGTTGTCTTTCCAGAATAAAATGCTTGGTATAAATTAATACATTAAAATAAATCCCACAGGTTGATCATGATTATTTATCATGAGAAACATGTTGCGCTTTGAAAAATAATCCTGAGCGAGTTCTTAATTTCTTTTTCATAAACTTATAATTGCTATATTGGATTGTGTTATAATTAGCCAGTTTATCAAAATCAAGTGCTTCTTAATTAGATGTGCAAGCTCTTGTAGCGTACCAGCTTTCAGACAGATGGGAAGTACATCAATTGAAAACTTGTCTTGTGAGTGTGGATACATAAGAAACCATTGAGATTTCCATGGGCTTTAACAGAGTATTTACTGTTTAGTATCCCTTTCTGCATTTGTACTTCATCTGTCACTGGACATAGCACTGACATAGTGCTGCTCTTCGTAATCGTTCTGGCCACGAGCCAGGAAAACCCAAGTCATTACTCAAGCAAAGCGTGCATAGAAGGTGGGGGAATGTGAAAGGAGCCAAAGTAAAATCTCATCAGTTGTATTTGAACCTTCAGGTCTCTCTTGCCTGTGGTGTGAAAGCACCAGAGAAGTTTATCCTCCACTTGGCAACTTGGCACAGTGTTCCTAGTGCATGTGTGTCATAAGGATTATGCAGCTGGCAGCAAGGGAAACTCACAGGGTTTTTGGCTGCCAAGATCATGAATCTGACTTGAAAGGAATATGTTACTCAACACTACAAGTCTTCGTGTGTAACTGAGTGTCCTATAAAAGAAAATTATCAGGAGTGGTACAAAAGCCAAGTCTCAAAGCATCATGAGCTGAGTCTTTAAAGTTAAAATTGTTTGGTTTTAAGTCTTTTCATTCCCTTTTACTTCAGGTATCCGAGAGCTCAACAACACAGTGCGATCATTTTTCAACAGTGTATTTTTGTGGCAACTGAGGCTTTCTTGTAACAAATTTTCTGTAGGAACCATCATTCCTTGAAGTTTAAGATATGTTCAGATTGGATAAATTGACAAAGGGTTATGGGCACAAGTATTTCTGTCTTCTGTGATGGCTGGAAGGAATATTCATTGATCCAGCTACGAGGAGACTGTCTCCTTAGTTAAGTTCCCTGAGAAACTCACCTTTTCCGTCACTGGTTCCTGGTTCATCAAAAGGCAAAATAAGCAAGAAAAGTTCATCTCAGAAAACATGAAGAGAGCGGAGTCCTTTGAGGCAACTGGCTGTGGGCCGCAGAGGCCGGGTGCACAGGCCTTTTCAGTATTCAGAGAGAGCTCTTATGTTGTAGACTTGGAGGATTCGATGGGAGTTGCTCTTCAGATTATAAAGCTGAAAGGAAAGTTGTTTTTTTGAGCAGCATGGAGCAGGATGAAAAGGTGTATGTCTATGGAGGGTGGTGGAGGAAGATGGAATAAAGAAATGAGGAGATGTTTTTATGAGAGGTGCTGAAGACGAGTGTTGTCCCAAATAAGTTTGTAAGAAATGTATTGTTTTGGTTCAGTAGTGGCAGCTTTTCTTAGATTAGCTATCAGTGAGCTGGTATGTTGTTAGCAGTATAGTTATGCTAGATGAAAAATAGGCAAGTTAGATAACAGCATTATTTGCTAGGTTTGGGGTATATTTTTTGTAGTCCAGAGTAAGCTCCATAATGAGCATTACAGTGATAGGCAGTACCCACACCTGTTCACTTAATTTGAGTATGACTGCATTTTGTGCAGGGTATCTTTGACTGAAGTGTAGATATGCCGGTAGTGACTAAAGTCAACACTACCAGCAGATGTGCTTGACCAAAAGAGCAAGTGCTATTGTAGGTTTGGTTCAAGTGTATTACAGAACAGTAAATTCTCTAAAAAACTGCAAGGAGAGAATAAGCTCACAATTCTCAGTCAGAGTAAAAAGTCTGCTTCTTTTACTAAATGCATTAAGTTGCAGGTGACGCTCTGTGGCCATATGATCTTGCTATACTCCTCTCTCCACTGTACCTTTGCATTTTATGCTTCCTGCAAATTCTGATGCTAGAGTGAGTGGCTGGTGCATCCCTGGTTCAGCATAGACTCTGTGGGCAGTCCCACCTTCTGGGATTTTTGTTTTGGACTATAAATTATGAGCAAGTATTTAACAAATAGACCAGTGGCATTCTGGTGCATCCAGATTGTTACAGCAGGAGGAGGTTGCATGTAGTCAGCAGAGTTAAAAACCTGCACTCCTGCAGGACAGCTTCCTAACTGCAAGGCAAAGGCACTGGGGCTACTTTGTAGCCTCCTTTCTCGTCTTGTGGGAAGCTCATCCTACAGTGTTTTGTCTGGATTTTTTTTTTACAGTTCAGAACGCAAATTTAAATAAGTTAGTTAAAGAAATACCCATTCATTTCCTTTGGCTATGGAAAAGATTATTTCAGATTTATTGTTATGGGATTGATGTATAAAGAGGAAGATTATCCCTATGTTTATGTTCTAATTATTAATTTTTATTAATAATAAAAAAATGATGCACACAGTCATTAAAATAAACCATTTGTGAGCTACAATATAGCAGTTTTTATCCTGAATTTTAATTATTCTACAAACTACAGAACAATTCCTGGATAATTTTGTAAATTGAATTTCTTCATATGCCAACAAATGCAGACAAGATTTTGATGAAGCCCATGATTTTTGAACATGCCATTTAGCAAGGGGTTGGATGGACCTAAAGATACAGCAGTAGATAGCATGTAAATGCCTAACCCATAAATGCCAGAACCATTACTGGCCACTAGTATCTTCACTTTACATCTCAATAGAAATGCCTATACCATAACGATGTGTCTTTTACTGCTATTCTATGTCTACCATGATGAGAAGGTACTTCAGCCGTTTATCTTTTCTTTCTTTCTGAAATGCTGAGGTGATGTTTACACTAGCAGGGATGTGTATTTTGGCATTGACAAAAAATCCAACCCGTAGTTAAGAAACAGAGTCCATCCAGGCATCAAAAACTTATCCTCCCTCTGTAAATTACCTTTTCTTTTTACCTCTACTGCTTTGCTAGTTAAGCTTATTTTAATAATTTTAATAATAATTTTAATATTCTGACTTTAAAAAAAATTGCTTCTGGTCAGTCCTTTATTTTTCATTCCCTTATCATTGACGAAATCACAGCAACATTCCCTTGTTGCTGTGAGAAGAACCAGAGCCTAGTACAGTTGTTTAACCACACCTCCTCTGGTGTTCCTCCCAGGTCAGTAATCAGAATGCCTCTATATGCTTCCAAAAGACCTTTTCAGTATCCTCGGTTTTCTTGCCAGACTCTATTTAAGCCAGATTTTCCAACCCTTGCATTCATTCTTGTATCTCCACTACCTGATGCAAACTCCTGAAATATGAATATCTATCGATCTTTTGTCGCATACTATATATCTTTGTGGGTGTTTGGATCATTAGATACATACTGTTGTCTGTTCCTTGTATTCATTTTTAATTAAAAAAAAAAAATTCTGCCCTGCAGAAGTGGTAATTCTGGGTCTGTAATATTTAGCCTGTTCTTGCTTCTCTGCTCCTTTTGATATAAAAGGATATATAAAAAAAATGAAGCACAAGTTTACCTTCTGCTATAGAGCTCTTGATAGTGGGCCCATTGTGTGAAAAACAGCAGGATCTCTTTTTTTGTACTTCAGTGCTTTCAATGAATCTGGCTTTGAGCAAAGTAATGGAACAGTGGATTTTTTCCCTAAGTTTGCTCTACTTGTCTGTGTATTTCTTGTCTAAAATTCAGTGATGAGTGAAGATAGAATCCCCAAGAGGCAGAAAAACAGCTACGTAGTTTAAGAACAGAACCTTTGCTACTTTGCAGATATCAGTAATTGATACTAATTCTTTTCGTAAATCATGGTCTCTGTTTCTTTTATAAAACATGCATAATTACTTTTAAAGTCAAGTTATTGTAACTGAAGGTAGGGGCAGCTTTTCCCCTGAGAATAGCTGATCTTTCCACAGAACAAACAACAAACTGCTTTGGGGATGGATAGATTTTTTCTACATTTTCCAATACATGGAAGTCTATTGGGCAAAACCAGCATTTTAAAACCTATAAATGGTCTTTTTTATTATTATTATTTAACAGGGTGTTTGCCTTCAGAAATCCCCTGTAGATATCTCTCCTTAATATTTCTGGAAAAACATATCCTGCCTGCACGACAGGCTGACTCATTAAATTTGGCTTCGCTTTCCAGGTACAGTCTGACATATCATCTCGTATACCCTATCTGAAAAGAAGAGGTGTGAATAAGTATGTGCTCGCACAAAGTCCTAAGAGCTATAGGAAAATCAAATTGAAAAATTTCCATTACCTCTGGCTTCCATTGCTCTGAAATTGTCAGACTTTCTTTTTAACTATATCAAATGTGTGCTGGAGATTACTGTGTCATTCAGCATGCTCCCAATGATAAGCATCTCAAAGATAAATGAACTAGTTTTCAACAGCTCATTAAATAAAAATCTGTTAATGTATTTTTAAATGCAGCTTTATGATATAAATTATTTATAGATACTAAAAGAATGTTTAAACAGAAACGAATTTAAATCCAGTGCTGGATAAAATCTGGGCTTTATATTTTTTGGATGAGTATAAATGAACATTTGCTGTTACTATGATTATTTAGAGTTAAAAATACATTTTAGGTGTTTTTTCATGTGGAAATACAACTTTATATTTTGAAAAACCTCCTATATTTTTCCAGCACTTTAACATGTAGAAGAAATTTTTGTCCATACAGCATTTAATTTTTTCTCTACTGAAGTCTAATTAGTGGTGTCTCATAAAGTGAAACTGAAAACCTTCAGTTAACAAGCCAACACTTTTTCATCAAAGTTTGGAGGGGAAAAAAAAAAATTAACTGAAAAAATGAATTGTGACATTGGATACACTGCATCATTTCTGTTCAGTACATTCATAAAGTTATCTTAAAAAAAATGTTTATTAAAAAGTAGTAGTGCCTATATTAACTTTCTGTCAACAAAACAGCACTTTTACATGATTTGTTGGAAAATATTAAGTTTTGAATGGATTTTGGATGAAACTCTACCACAGATTTGAAAAAATCTCTCCCTGGGTAATATTGCTGGGTAGAAGCCTCACCAAACCAGTTAAACAAGTGTTCACATGTTCAGGCAGTTGTCCCATCACATCTTTTTGGTATCTCTGGCTTAGAGAGAAGATGCAAGAGAAGAGGAACCCAGCTTAGCTGGTGGCAGAGCTGCGAAACCAGCACATCTGATCGCATGCTTGGTATTGGCATTGCTTGGATGATATCTTCTTTAGGATGCTCATGAAAAATAGGAACTTAGGGGTTATTACCAGTGATTTTTGTTACAAACACTAGAAGGAGGCTGTGTTACTTGTTAATTTGCATTTATTTCAGTGACACAGGTTGGTTCATTTGGGAATCAAGAAACAGAAAACAAAAGCCCAAGATGAGTCCCTTCATCCAGCTCTGAAAGTTCAGTTGCCCAACTTTATCACTCATGTGCTGCAGTCTTGCCATGCTTTCTGGTAGCTTCTTTAGGAGAAGCAAATTGCCTATTGCAACCCGTTTTACAGAAATGGACTCATTTTTCAGAGTTTGTATGACTGAAAGTTTAAACGTTTACTAAGGCTGTCTTCTAGTTATTTATTTGTTAGAGTTTGTCTGCACTTCTGTGTTTCTATTTGCAGTTTAGGATGACAGTCAAACTCTACAGTGACTACCATAGAATTATGGTGTCTAGAGTGGTTAAGCAACTCTGCCTCCAAGAGGGAAGTGCATTGCCAAGTATAATCGTGTCCCACTTTTGCCTGGGTGTACTGGTAGGTTTAGGGGCATGTCAGCAGCTCTGTTATAAAGCTGTGGAGATTCCCATTGGGATAAGCTTAGAAAACAAATTCCTAACCTAAAAAGATGAAGCTTTTCTGTTTAAGAAAAATCCTAAAGTTAATTTGATGAGTTGTAAGTTGTACAGCTGTAAAAGAAGAGACTCGGAGATGTTGCTGATTAAGAATGAAGTTTGACAAAGAGTCACTGCAAGCTGGAATTGAATTGCTCCTAATATTGGCCAAAAGTAAAAGAAAGCTGCAGCTGTAGATTCAGCATAAATATTTTTCAAGATGACTTACTCAAGCATCTGTACCAGGTATGTTAGTCATAGATTTGTATCCCCACGCCACTTGATTTTACCATGATTCTAGAAAGGAATCTCCACATGGGAAGGCAAAGGTTTGCGAAGTAGAGAAGGTCCTATAAAATATGTGCCCACCTTGTGTGGGGAGGCAGGTGCCAACATGGTGCTGTTGGAGAGGAGGGTAGAATATGTTTTGTTCCTGCCCATGGCTGCTGTGCAGGGGGTGGGAAGTCCTGATAAGGGACAAGGTGAATTGGCTCTGCTTTTGTCTGATCTAACTATTCTACATTCTGTGCTGTGC
Source organism: Tinamus guttatus (assembly GCF_000705375.1). Next base: position 43,194 of record NW_010579570.1, read on the forward strand.
TCTTAGACACTACTGTTGAGATCTAAAACTCCTTGAGTTTAGTGAAACAGAGGCATGTGGCTTTGAAGTTCTCCTCACAAGTTGTCCTTCATGTCATGTAGATGTGAAATTTTGTCATCTTAATGTTTCCACAGACTATGTGTTTAAGCAGCTATTGCACCGTGCCTAACATGAACAGACTGGAGTTAAGAAGGACCTCATGGTCTGTGGCGAAGGTTCTACTTTCCTGATTTTTTTTTCCTCTCTTCCTAACACAAAGTAGGGTTCTGCTGTGTATGTGTGTGTGTTTGGAGGACAAAAGGAGATACATTGCATACGTGAAAAGCTAACTGTTTCTAATAGTCACCTAAATCAAAGCAGAGATAGCAGAGACAAAGTCACCTCACTCTCTCAGTCATGTGTGAACTTCAAATGCTAATTTGGATTGTTTAAATAGCTTATGGAAAACTGCAGTGCCTTCTTTTTCAGTTTTAACTTTTTTTAAAAAAGAGTATCAATAAAATGATAGAACAACAAAACCAAAGAAAACTCTCTCACTGAAACATTAAATTAAGAGATAAAATGTGCAATGCAATAGAAATTAATGGTAGGCCTTTGCTTCACATTCTCTTTCTAATCATTTCTCTTAAATATTCTGTTCCCTTGCATAAAAATAGTGGCTAACACAGCTGGGTTAATGCTATTGTTAGAAATATGAAATTTGTGAGATTTGTCCTGCATGCTTGCCTGAGTGTGTTGCAGTCTGTTTGCATTCGAGGCAGACATGGCTGATGGAGTCCAGGGTTTCTGCCTGCTCTTCCTTCGGTGCAGCCCTCACCACTCCTACTGAACAGCCGCAGTCCTGTTTCCCAGGGCCCAGGGGGAACCGCGCAAGAAAGGTGTTTTCTTTTCTTACATTTTCGAGTTTCCTTGAGACAGGATTCTAATAGAAGCTCACCTTCCCTTAGCTTTTTATCCCTGTCCACCTAAAAATGTTCACTGTCTGCCTCTGTCCATTCCTTTCTGCCTTTTTGGTGTATTTCTACCACTTCTCCTAGGCACATAAAAACATATTAGTTCATTCAGACCTATGCCCACCTCTCAGGTGTTTTATCAGGAGTGGAGGAAGCTCTTTGGATGGCAGAGCTCACACATTGCCCAAAGCTCAGCACCTTCTGGTTTCCCATTGTGATTAAACTTCGAAACAAATGAATAACTATAGTTAGCCTCATGTTATTTGAGGATGTATTTCCAACTTAAAATATTTATCATGGCAAAAGCAGATATCTTGGGCTCTGCTGTAGTTGTATTCCTGTTGTTTTGCCAGCAGAGCTGTCTGGGGCCCAGTCTAGCTCTCTGACACAACTGACACTTAGAGTGTTTTAACCAGGATATTTTACTGATCAGGCTTACCCCACTGCTCTATAAACAGACCTGGCCAGAAAAGCTGTGAACTGTGGCAGTAACAAAAAAAAATGAAGAGCGAGGAGAACTCTAGCTTATAAACTAGCACTTTGATAGATGAAGACTTTATGATCATGTCCTGAGGGGAAGGAGGTGGTTGCGCCCAGTGATCTCCATGAGATTGGGTAATTTTCTGGCCTGTTAGTTAAAGAATAATATACATTTTTTGTGATCATTATTGTGATGTTGTGGCTAGAGAATTCAGACCGTGATTTTACACTGTAGTGAGTACTGTAGCAGTAGGGCTTAAGATATTCAAGATACAGCTTGGGAAGGAGCATATGAAAATGTTCTTTTAATCTGCATCTTCTTGAACAGGTTCAGAGCTGTGATTCCAGAAAGAGGTTTGTCAGCAAAACTGGCATGTCAGTGCATTGCAGCACAAGGGTTGAAATGAGGAGCAAGAGAAAAGACAGGAATAGTCTGAACTGATGCTGATTTCAAATATTTCCATCATGGAATCAGAGTTTAGAAGGTCATTATTATAATGAATTTAAAAAAAAAAAAAGGAAAAAAAAAGAAAGGAAGTGATTTCCTGTAAGTGTTTACATGTGTCTAAAACAAAAATCGAAGTGAACCTTAGTTCACTCTATAGTGAATATCGTAACAAGGCCTTTGGGTTTCTAAACTGCTCTGAGAATTCTGGCTATCCTTAGCATAATTGGTGATTCTTAGTGTTCAAAGAAAAAATCTTCCTTATCATCTTTAAATCATGTGATTTTGGAGGAATACCATTCATAGGAAGAATAGCATTTGCTAAAGCAATGAAACTTAAAAAAAAAAAAAAAAAAAACTTCCTGCAAGCTACTAATGAAAGGGTCATTTTTGTCTCATCTACCAATATCACAATAGAAATAAAATTTGTTTTATAGAGCACATTATTGTTGTTGTTATTTGACTTCCTGCCATGTGGTCTTCATTTTCAGAGTATTCACCAAAGAGCAGTTTGAATTGCTCCTGCTCTGTAATATCAAGTACTTTTTGATTCACAGTAATAGTCTTTTGGGTACTACTAAGTGCCTTGTATTTTGCAATACAGTTAAACTTCTTTACTTTGCAATGTTGCTTACATAAAATGACTACAAAAGGACATGAGATGTACTTTTATTACTTGACTTTCTATGGGGAAAAGTAAAGGGGGGGAAAAATCCCCCCCCCCCCTTTTTTCTTTCAGTTAAGAATTTGCTGGTTTTGCTTTAATTTTGCTTGTTCCTCTCCTCAGCTTGTCTAATTCTTTTGTTTTCCTTTCTGTTCCTCCCCAAGTTAGTCAGTTGCTGCCCCATTTCCTAACCAGTCCTCAGGTTCACCTCCTGGTTCCCCATTTGTCCCTACCTTCCTTTCCTAGTAAGGCTGAGTCCTGGTCTACTGTCTCCCACCTTCTTCTCCAGCTATCTCCATTTTCTTTCTTTGACTCTTCCTGTGTGTTTTATCCAGTTGCCACGTTTTCCTTTCCTGCACATTGCAGTTCCTTCCTTCACCTGATGTCCTTATCCACTCTCAATCCATTCTTCTCAACTTGTTTCTATTCCATGTACTCTCTCTCTCTTTTTTTTTTTTTTTCAGCTAGCTTCATACTCTGTTTTCTGATTTGTCTTGTGTTTTTGTCCCTAATTTTCAGCCTTAGTGCAGAACTGGCACAGTTGTAAGCAGCTGAAAAGTAAACGGTAACTTAAAGTGAAACACCCAGTATGTATTCCAGATAGTAACCCTTCTGCAGAAGACCAAACATCTCCAGAAACACAATCCTTAGGACACAGTGTCTTTCTAAAGTGCAAACAAGCAACAATGGAAGTTTTAATCAAGAGCAGTTTTTCTTCCTGAGGAAAGACTAAAAAAAATGCTTTCATAAACTTTCAACCTCTTTTTAAATACAGTCAGCGTACAGATTGTATTTATCTCTCAAAGGCAGTATGAATTACCCCTGGTAGTGCATGAGAAACCCAGTAAATTGGAAAATAGGTTTTCCTGTTTGACTTGCATATCTGCGCAAAGAAAGATATCTCTATTAAGATAGAATCTGTTTTGTGGAAGAACGCTCTGTAAAACTGCATGAAATTATTGAGCTTTTGATAAAGAAGGAATAATAGATTGTGCATGACCAATTTGGAGTTAAATTAGTTATACACTTGCACTTTAGAATTAGTGGTAAAAATGAAAAGCACGTCTGGTTTGTCACCTTTCTGTATGCTGGTTTGCGTTTTGGTTTCATTATCAGTCATGCCAAAGTCAGTTCTGTCTTTATGACACTCCATACCAAAATTAATTTTTAATTACATGGTTCTCAATCCTGTCCACAATGCACTTACATTTCATAAAGGCATGAAGTAATTTTAAACGTTACAAAGTGATCTCTCCTTGCCTTCTCTGTTTTACCAGAAGCTTATCTATATGATATGTGATATTAGAATCACACCTTTGGCTTCTGTTACTCTTGGTCGTATAATGGTCTCAAAGACAACTACAACTGATATACTTGATCATGACATAAACACAGGTCTATCCAACAGACTTTTCAAAGAACATTTCCTTGCTTAAAGTACTGGTTCTTCTTTTCTTTTTTACTAGGCTGTGCTGCTCCAAAATCAGAATTTTTGCTTGTTTAGTTTGTTTTTTTCTGCTACTGGGGTAACATTTGAGCCAGTTAGGATGTATGTGTTTTGTCTTAGAAGCTATTTATGTGTGTATATATATACAAAGACTGTTTTTTGAAAGTCACTGTGTGTCTAGTTATAAGTCATTAAGCAATTCAGCTCAGTTGGAAGCCTAATATAAATGTAATCTAGTTAAAGTAGCATCCTACTTGTGTTCATTGTTAGATCCTTAATCTCTTTTTGTTTCTTTCTCCTAATAGCTTTTCTTTATTTTGTTCCTCCACTCCATCTTCCTCTGTTTCTTCAGTGGTCTTACAAAGCATTTGGAGCAATGACTGTTACAGACTTTGCTGGAGGCAGCCTGTGCATGTGCTGGAGGCAGCCTGTGGAGGCAAGTTAAGGAGCAGATAGTGAAGAAGAAGAAGTTCGAGTTATAATTAGTTGACTATTTCAATCATTTTCAGGAGAAATCTCCCTTGATTGTACATGACTTGACTGGGTAAGGTTATTGCATTTGTCTTCTTCCTGACTGAGAAAGAGTCAAATTTGCCTGCACTCTTCTAAAAAATGCTATGATAAGGAGGTGGTTTGGATGGCCCAAACAAGTCCTTGTGGCCATGGAAGCAGGTCTGACTTGTGTGATGCGCATCGAGGTTAGGCTTGTTATGCTAACTGAGGCTGTGCTGGTCCAGCACAGGACTGCTCAGCAGGTTCCCCCTCAAAAGCAGTGATTATAGCATTTGAATACCATTTTTTTCCTCTGCCTGTCCTTCCTTTTTTGTCACCTTTGCACCTCCCTTTCTCTGTCACAGTCTCTTCCCTAATAAACAACTCATAACTATTTTCTCCATATTGTTTTCAGTTTTGCTGCATGTGTATCAACATTTGGTATTTCTGATAGTGCTACCTAGGCAATTTCAGTTTATACGGTATCACTGGTGCAGTTACCTAGGTACTTCGCAAAATTTGCAAGACTCCCCAGAAGGATGCTCCCCTGTTAAATTTGACTGTTTCTTCCATTAACTTTCCTCAGCCACTCATGAAATCCAGCCGTCCTTGGTGGTGCTGACATATCTGACAGTTTCTCATGTCATGTTCAGTATTTTTCAATATCCTATTCAGCTAGCTTGGTCTCAGATCAAGATCTAATCAGAGGCTCTACTTGCCCTAAGTAGAAAGCAAACTGCAAAAGGAGGCACAGCAGTAAAGCTAGAGCTTCTCTTAAGTGCTAGCACTCAATTGTCTGTATGTTTGCAGTGTTCAGTTAAAATTTAATGCAAGAATTATATGCATTTCATCCGGTAGGGATATCTTTAAACTGCCTGTAAATACTGAGCAGTGAATTGAGAACAATGGTCAAGTATCTTGATGAATGTACTCAGTCTTGATTCGGCATTCTGAACCTTCATTGACTTCAGTGGGAAGTGGATGGGTGCCACAAATGAGCACCAAGACTATATGCACTTTCATATAGTAGTGCAGAATATATGTTGTATCCAGAGGAAGCAAGATAGCTGAGGAAAGCTCCAAGAGGATTGATACAGGCCTGTAGTCTTGTGAAAACTGTAGTGGGATTTTGTAATGACTGCAGGGGATGACTGCAGGACTAACACTCTCAACATATCGTTTTATTTGAATTTCAATTTCATGAATTGACATTATGTATATAGTAGATATCCCAAGTTGTATGTTGTATGTTACCAAAGTAAGTGTAGCTAAGAACCTCCCTTTTTTTTTTTTTTTTTTTGGTTCATTTTACTGTCATCTTAAATGATAGACCGCTTCGTTTAAATGCATATGCTTTTATAAAGTGATCATGGTCATTGCTGGTTCTTGCTCTGCGACAGTTTGTCTTTTGTTTCTGTGAGTCAACGCTCCTAATAGCTTCAATGCACAAAAATTACCCATCATTATTGTCAGTACTTTATATCGCATACATAAGAAATCACGACATTCATTTAGAACAGCTATACAATATACAATAATAATGGATTATTTTGGTTAACTGTGATGTGATAAGTGATCATATATTAATCTATATAAAAGCTATATATGAATAGAGAACACTTTCTTAACTTGCTTTCCTGGTACTTCTCAAATGTATATGTAAGTAGCAAATGGATGAAGGATAGCTTCCAGTTGCTAATATTTCCTAGTGATAATCTCATGTGAGACATCAGCTGAGAGAGGATACAATATACATAAGCATTCAAGCCAGCAATGAGTAAAAAAATGGGGAGATAGGTCATGTAGATCCAGATTTGTATTTCTATTCTTGGAAATAGAGTCTACCAGCTCTACACAAATAAAAAGTCAGAAAAAGGTCAATTCTAAAGCTAAGGCTGAAGGTGGGATGTCTGTTCTCTTAGAGGCGGTTAACTTGGTTTTCAGCTGGTGGCATCAAGCTAAAAATTTCTTTGTCCTTCTTTGATATCAGCGCTTTTGCAGGAACTGGGTAAAAGAAAGTGTGTGGAGTAATAAAACAGGAAAGGAACAGTTAAAGGAGGGGGATTTAGAAAAGCAGTGTGTTGGTCCAGGCTGGGACAAAGAATGCACAGGACTGCAGGCCTCTGAAATTTTGGAAAAGCAGGAAAATTTTGGAAAAGTAGGAAATTTTGGAAAAACAGAAAAGCAGTAATGCCATGGAGGGTAGAGACAGAGGAGGCTGTTCAGGAAGCAGCTTCTAGAGATGTTCACTTTCTCAGATGCTGCAAGAAGTCCCCCAGGCTGGGTTGGTGTGTACATATATATATATGTATGTGGATTTGATGTTCACAGTGATTTGGTTTACGGTAGCCAGCGGACATTGTGCTTTTTCCAGTACTGGGGAACTAGCCTCAATACCAAGCTTTCTTTCAGTCATGTCTAGGCAATTTCTGTTCTTTATCATACTTTATACTGTAAATCCATATGTTGTCCATATGGTGAATCATATTCATTTTTGGGAAACAGCAGACAGATCCTGAGATGAAGCACAGTTTATAAAAGAAACTTTCTGTAGTAGAATGCTACCAGTAGATTATGGTTAATTCATATAAAAGCTTAGATTTCTAATTGGTTATGTGTTTTCCAGTTGTCTAGGGTAGATAAAAAGGCTCAATACATGCTAAAGTTTTTATAGTTATGAAAAACAATATTGTGGAAGACTGATAAATAATGAAAACAGCTCTTCCTGTTGTGTCTTTATGCCTTCGTAATGATAAGTCAGAATCAAAAGAGACATTTCAAGCTCACCATCCAAGATAAGATTAGAGGGTCATTTAAGGTTCTGGTTTTCATCGATTCCTTTTGTGTGTGTGGTAGTTTGAGAGCTGCATTCAATATTTACAAGAAAAAAAAGCTTTGCCATCAATATGGAAAGAATAAAATCAACATGTAGGTTTATGGAAGCAAGAAAATACAAATTTATGATAGTCATTTAATCACATGTGGCATAGCAGTTTCGTAGTCTCGATCTGGAATTTATGTAGGGCTTTATGTAGAAATAATAATGGCCCACATTTTTATTCATTAATAAAATAGGGAAGAAGAATGCAACAGCATGCATTTTTCAAAAATAAAAATTAGGCTTCCCTTATTCCAGATCTGTGTAATGGATTTTATACCCTTGGGTGCATCATTAGCAGTTAGTGTAAAAGTTCTGTGACTATTGAATCCTACACCAGCACTTTTACTTACATAAATGATTTTTATTCCTTCATTCTCCTTTGCAAAAAACGAAGTTTCTGGAAGGATGAAAATGAATTCTTCTTACATGTTTGTATCAATTATCAGCAGTCCTGTCTAAATAAAGCACTGCATTCAAAATAAAGATTAATAATATTTAAAGATAAAATAAATGGTAAAAAATAAGTGCTTATAGTTTCTAATTCTAATTTCTTTTTTCCATAATTTTTTTTTTGTGTGAAATAAACTCATAAATATTTGAAGATAACGAGCTGGTCTACTCAGATACCAAGATAATTATCTCTTTCTTTTCTTTTTTTTTTTAATTTTAAAAATCTTTCAAGTGCCTATTCCAAAAGAGGAAATCTAGGTTATTTAGGTGTAGTGATATTTGAAACACCTTTTAATGCTGGAATTGCAGATCAAATTATCTGCATTTTATGAGTTAGTAAAGCAGCACAAGTGATCTGTAGCAACCAAAGGCACTGGAATGGAAATATGAACTTGAAGAGCAAACTGGAATGTTTGACAGTGCTTTTGAAAATGTGGGAATCTTTGATTATCCTGACTAATTAATTACTGAAAACCTGCATCTGAAATGTGGGTCGCAGGTTAAATCTTTCTATAAATCTTCAAAACACTTTAATGTTCTTCAAGGAAGATTTTTTAATTACTATGGATGTATCTGAGTAGTGTCCAACTTGTGCCATGTGCGTTTATTATTCACCTTTATTAAACACAACATAGAATTAAAAAAAAAAGTCACCATAATGAACCTTTTTAAAGAAGTGACTCTTTTTGTTTGATTGCTTATATAACCACCATGTAGAAGCCCTGATCAAAAATATAGTTGCTCAGGCTGTGTAATTCAGGCATGACTTCTCTCTGTTTTGTCTAATTCAGAAGGCTGAAGGCTGCACATATCAAATGTGTAAGCTTCATGCAGCAGAAAACGGTAAGGGAAAAATAACTTTTTAGTCTATTGCTAAGATGTGATGCTTGCATTGGTTTCTTATATTTTTTTTTAACACATAGTAGGTTTCTGCAAACAGCTGTGCTTTTAAAATTATTTAATATGGGCTGATCTTCCCCAAGATGCTATTGCACAAATTAGGACCTACAGTCTGCTTCTGAAATATTCATTTTTTACCAACATTTAGTTAAGATTTTTAGTTAAGATTTTTTTTTTCAATTCCAGATAATCTGGAACAAGGATTACTATCAAATAATCAGCTGTTAACAGTTTTAATAGTTAAGGGCAGGACTTGGAAATGAGAAACAATCAAAAGCCAGTGGAAATGATAGAACATGTCCATGACATCTGCAGCTAATCCCAGTTACACTTAGAGATTCCACTACCTGAAATCAAAATTTGATTGCCAGTCTACTAGGAGGGACATTATGCAATTCTAAGGTGATCATAGTTGTCAGGCATTACCTGATCCAAACCACGGGATTGCCAGAAGGGGAATGAACCAAAGAGATAGGCTGAGATCTCTGCTAGAGTAATGGGAGGTACAAGTCTTCCTCCAGCACTGCAGAACTGCTGAAAGGTTGCCCCTGCTGCTGTTACTCACCAAGTGAGGTGGTTTCAGCTCTCGTCCTCAAGGAGACCTGCAATTCCAGGCAACAGAGAGCAGAGCAATGAGGTGAGCAAGAGACGGGAAGTGTCTCTGCATGTTCCCAACAAATGCACTTATGCTAATTCTCTGAAATAGATATGCACTGTGGGCTGAGGTGGCAGGAGGAACTTTGTCCCCTTCTAGAAATATGGAATATTGCAGGTTTTTGATCCCAATGTTCCTTTTAGTCACTGTTGCCTGGAAAGGGATGTTCCATAGCCTTTCTGTCACTTAATGTCATTTATTTATTTTATATAATGAAGATGAATTTTCTTGAGGGTATTTTTCACCTCTGAGCCTAAGAAACTCCATGCTCCTGTGACATGACCTGTAAATGCAGCTAGAATTAAGTTAAAACCTCCAAGTAAAGAATGTCAAATCTTTTATTATATATTTATAGCTTTATCACTTTTTTTCCTGTCAATATTTTTTTCTTTTGCTTGCAGTATTTATAAAATACTTGAAGACTTTAAAAATAAAATCTATACTAGTAGTTTGTCATGCAAGAAGCCAGGATGTATTTGTTAAGGCAGAGAAGTTTCTCTCCTCCATATGAGCACACAAATCTTGTAGTCATCAGCAGGGGGTACATACAAGGAAGGCAAATAGCACAAATTCTTCCATGGCAGAATTTGTGGGGCAGCGTGGCTAGTGGTGTCTGATTTCATGTATATATAAGTAAGCAGCACCAGAGATCATTCTGAAGTCTTTGCAGCATGGTCAGTCCCTGGAATTATTTCTGGTTTGTAGCAGTGACAGGAATAAGGACTGGATTTGCTCGTTTTTGTTTTGACAAAGATGGAGTTTCAGTGCTGAGAGTGGAAAGCCTGGACTTTCATTTTTTTAGGCAATTGCCTTTATAAATGCTTGGCTCGTGTGTACTTGGTGATGGGCACCAGAGTGCATTTCCAAACAATTTCAGGCAGTGTATTGTGATTGTTGCAATCAGTCAGCTTACTGCTCCACTGAGTAGAGTCATTGCATGGAACTTCTAAGTCCTACCATATCCAAAGAGTATATCAGACTTTATACCTCATTTTTAAATCTTGGGGAATAGGGCATATGAAAATGGTATACACTCACATGTGTTCCAGTAAAGGCTCTAACTTGGCAGAAATTACTGATTCTTGCTTAGTTTACCCGTTTGGCTGAGTAAATAAAGCAACTACTGGTTTTGCACTCCAACAAGGAAGTCCAAAACAGATCTTGGAGGAGCTTTATTTTAGTCATTCTCGTAAATGCAGAAGTCACTGTTCTTAGATGTTCTGCTGTTGACTTGAAGATGGGCTGCAAAATTATTAGAAGCATCAGATTAAGGAGCGGTACTTTGTGCCCCTCCACTCTCTCCCAAGTGATCCAGGACTTAAGAGTCGTGATTTCTTTGGATAAGAAATGCCTGCCCATGACTGAAATGATGAATGGTCCTTATTTAACTTCTTTCCCTTCCCAGCCTTACTAATTCTTTTTTCATTCGTTTTATGATTTCTTACAACAATACTGTGAGCTTTTACTGAGAACGAATTGATGAAATTGAGAAAAAAAATCCTTCAATAGAGAATATGCCCTAACTTGACAAAAAATGTGTATGATTCGCTTAATTAATTTATACTGAAATTAAATACCTATAGCTTGAAAGAAAACACACTGGCATGTACTCAAACAGGCCTTTTCCTCTCTGTATGTTTATATCAATAAAATATTTTCAAAACTTTTTCTTTTCTCTATTAGCTCTTCTAATTTCCTAACCTCAGTGATGCTTACGGGAGCTTTTCCACTGCTTTCATATGCTCTTACTCCTAGGCTTCCTTTGCATAGTTGCATACATGCCTCAGTTAAAGTTTGCTTAATTTCACCATTCACTGCTGGAAATGTAGAACATACAAACTCCCTGGTTCTGTGTGTTTCGTGTCCTTCCTCCACAACCTCCCTTTGGAGGAACTTGTTTATTCTACCTATTCTACATATTTAGAATATGTTTATTGTATATGTTTATTCATATTACCTAATGAATTTAGGTAAAGAAAGCCTGTTCACGATTGCTGTCTATGTAAATGAGGGGGTTCTATTCTCATTTAAGCTATACTGACATGATTTGAAATAAACTTTTCATATTCTTTTAAGTGCTTTTTTTTTTCAGTCACACTAGCACTTTGTGTAACAGAACATTCCAGGTCTTGGGCTACAACATAAGCGGCTTGAATCACTTAAGAGATGCTTGGGATGCACAGCTGTCTTAGTGAGTGCTGAGATTTTGTTGTCACTATGTTTTATTTGATATTCAGCAAACTCAGCCGTTTGACAGTCTGAAATGGAAGCCAAAGTGTATGCTTTGTGAAAAGAAAAAAGCAAAAACTTGCAGTGGAGTGTGAGAGTTTTGTTCTGAAGGTGAAATAATGACCTTTTTCAAATGGAGAATAAGAAGTCTGAGTGCGAGGAAGGGGAACAGAACTCATTTTGTATTTCTCTTTTCACCGAGATGCCAACTAAATTCACCTGGCCCAGCTGCTCTGTGGGAGCTTATTTGTTGATTTGTTTTGTTTCTGTAACAGAAATCTAATTTTAAAAATCCATGAGCAATCATCCATTTCTGTTGTGGAAATAGGCATTTGGGTTCTGTGCATAGTAAGTTGTGGGATTTTTGCATTTGTTTTACATGTGCTGAACTAAATAAAACTCAACTTATTATTAGTTGCAAACCACATAAGCCAACAAAGGAGAAATAAAGAGCTCAAAGAAAGCCTTTTTCCTGCCATTCTTAAAAACCCTACAGAATGTCATCCTGAAAAGCTGCAAGTATTTTGCCCTGCTTTTTGCAATAAGTGGGAACAGGAAACGCTTGTCAACAAATTTCATTTGGTCTACAGTTGGGCAGAGTTTTGACAATAAAATGAATGTTTCATATCTTCTTCTAAGCAAAAAGAAAACAACTTCTGTATCTTTCAGATTTGGTATGAGCAGTACCTGCAATTGTGTCAGCATATGCAGAAACAGATATAGGCGGAAATACAAATTGACACTGCCAAACAATGCTGTTTCTGCTTTGCACATGAAAATGCAGTGCCACAACACTTCTGTCGCATTCAAAATACCATTCTTGTTGAAGTCTACTAGAAGTGACTGAGTTTTCCATGTTCTCAGATTTTATAACTAAAATATTCATTTCACTTATGTATTTGTTTGTCTCCATATACATTACATAGCATCTTCTTTGATTTCCTGCACTAATGACTGCAAACATTGGATATGAAAGGCTTCTTGGAGATTTGCCAGGAAAATAAAATTAACTCATGGATAAACACAAACTCACAAATGTTAATGTGCTTATTCCCCAATCTGTTTAATCTATAGAGTACTTCCAGAGCAGAAGAAAACAACAAAAAAAGTGGTTATTGAATAGCATTATAAAGAAATATTTGTACAATATTAAATATTAATCTTGGTTCTGGTACTAGTTTCTCTCTGAAAGAGTTGGATAGGAGAAGAGGCAGCAATTACAAATTACTTGCTACAAAGGAAATTCTGATTCAATATAAATAATAATAATAAAAAATCACAGAGTGGATTAATTCCTGGAGCAGGTTGCCAGGAGGTTGTGGAATATCCATCCTTGCTGATTTTAAGCACCTGACCGGGCAAGGCCCTGCGCAACCTGGTTTGAGTTTGCAACTGTGTCTTGGCTTTGAGCCAAGGGTTGCACTAAATAAACTGCAGAGGTCAATTCTTACGTAATATTCTGTGACTGTGATTATAGAGAACTAGAATTTAGGTGACAGTCTTTTGATCTTATAATTCTTATGGTTACTGCTCAACAAAGGATCAGGTAGAAAGTGTGCTTTTTTTGTTTTCTTACATAAATCAGCTCCCAAATAGTGTGAATAAGAAGACTTCTTCCATTGGACAGCAGGATTGTAAGCCAGGCGATGCTGTTAGCAGTTGAATTAAAAATGCTGAAGACAGTTTCATTTTTCTAGATCTTATGTCTGAACCGAGATATAACAAGCCTCATTTAGAGCAACAAGAATATTTTGGTGGAGAGAATAGTATAGTGTCTGTATATAGTACTTCAAATTTCAGCTGAGTTAGTTACAGCAACAAGCAGCTTTCTATCAAAGTGAGTCAAACTTATCAATAAGATGGAAAATTGCTGTCTCAGTCTAATCTAACAAAAGGAATGCAAGCCATGATTTGAAAATAACCCTTTGCCTCACTTCACCTCTGCTAAGGTTTGGTATTCACTTAGACTGTGTCTTCTAATGTACCATTCAAAGGTCAGTGGATGAGAAGGCACTTAATACCAAACTCCCTTATGTTAAAAATATTTTAAAACTTTTGAAATGAAAAAAGAGGAGAAATATCATGATGTACTGATATAAACTATTAAAGAAGCTATCCTGAACAGCATTAATATCTGAGTCAACTTCTGCCTCAAAATACTTACCTGCAACATTGAGCAATAGTGACAACTGCTTAACTCTAAACAGAATTGAACCTCAAGTTTAATTTCTATAAATTCTGAATCTTCTTCCTTGGACACAAGAAGCAGACAAGTAGTGCTGGGTAGGCTATGCATTTAAGTGTCCCCTCATAAAGCATTTATAAAAGATGTATGAATGCTGAGAGTATATTACATGTCTGATCAGGAGGGAGTGTAAATATGTCAGTAGAAGTGCTATGATTATAATAAGCACCTCAAAATTTATTTCAATGCCTGATTACCTGTAACACTTAATAAGCATATCTTAATACCTCTCTTAACCATCTGTTAACTATAAGTCAGTCTTTACACTGTATCCAAAATACTTTTAATAACATTAAATCAGTTTAATTACCGATCTTTCAATTTCTAGTGTCTGGATGAAAAGTCTCTCTAATTCTTGATGAAATGTATAACCAAAATATCCAGAATACATCTTCAGGAATCATTTGCAGGACAGGCATTGGTTAGAAGATGCTATCTTAAAAAAAAAAAAAAAAGACTTAATTTTCATAGTATTAGTCTGTCAAGATCCTTATAAGTAAAAGCTGAAAGCAATAGGCCTAAATTTATAATTGGGAATTAAATGTTGAGGGCATGCTCAAATAAAACATAGAACACTGGTGTATTCAGAAAAACTATCACCAAAAAGAAAAAGTGTATTAAGGAAATGGACTTCACTTCAAAGTAGAGAATTTTGTTTGTTTGTTTGTTTGTTTTTTGGCAATGCATTTTCGTTTGTCTCATTCCAGCAACTGTACATGTCTCTTCAGACATGAATCTTCCTTTCTTTACCAAATCTTCCTTTTTTTTTTTTTTTTTTTTTTTTTCCACTGGAGCAAAAATCCTTCCACTGTTTCAGAGCAGACGACATCTGAGATAGGGCTGTTTACAGAGACAGAAGATCAGACTGGCATCATGGGCTGCATGCTTTTTTACTGTAGAATGCTCTTTGAGAAACAAGTGTCCTGAGGCAACAAGTTACTAGTAACCTGTGGTAGCAAGCAGATGAGATGCATTTTCCATGTCATGTTTTTGTCCATGAGATATGGGGAATATTTGTTGCTTTGGGCTTCTTTCTGCTCTGCTGGTTTATCTGAAGCAATTTGTGTATGTGCATGAAACAGAGCACTCATGAATCTCTGAAAATTTCATACTTCAAGAATTCACAATAATATCCGTTATCGCTGCTAACTTAAGAATCTGTACATCCTGTCTTTCCTACGTCTTTGTCACCTACCTAAGAGTTTCAGATCTCAGATACTTAATAGAGCAACACTGAGTGTATGAATTTTGAGCCACAGTGCTTTATATAACTCCCAGTAAAGCAGAATTTAGTGTTTACTTCTGCTTCTTTGGGTTATCAACACACTATGTAACCTGTTATTGTGCCAGTGGAAAGATAAAATTAGTATAAGCTCTACAGCTTGAGGGCTGTTGAATGTTGCTGTGCCTGCTGATCATGGAGCATGCTAAAAGAAACACATTTAATTATAATCCTTCAGCATAAATCACCATGAGCAATGATGTGCAGATCACCTTGTCAGCTGAGCTTGCTACATGCAGTTGACTGGCAAAGCGGAGAATTTATGAAGCATTAAACTATGTCACTTTTAGCTGGATTTAATGTACAGTAACATTATGCTCACATAAAGCTCTTTGTGAATGAGATATGAAAAATGTTAACTATACCAATCTCAAAGGATCAGTACAGTGAATATGGTAGTGTGTCCATGCTGAATATTTCCACTTAGCTAACCTAAATCCATTACAGTAGCTAAAAGACTAAATTCAAAAGATCAAAAAGAGCTTGAGGTAGTATTAGACTATAAAATTCCCTGGACAAATTCAGTGTCATTTAATATATTATCATAAAGAGAATTTTGATTTAATCCACAGATATTCTCTGATACTGAGCATATGGATTTTCTTAATAGGTAGAACTTTTATGTTCAATTAAACTTTTAAGTTTCAGAAAGACATATTTCTTCATGGCATCAGGTTTCTGTAGGTGAGGAAGAGGAGTCTCACTAGCATCTAAGCAGCCCATTTTCAGAGATGCCCCCATTTTATGTGGAGTCATGCCTTATACACTACCTTTTAGATCAGGACAGCAATTGAGCATCTTGATACCAAAACAAAAAGGGAAAACAAGAAAGGCAGTAGGAAGCCACTGTAACTCTAAACGGCCAGATTAATCTTCCAAGTTTAGATGTCTGTTATTTTTATTTAATTGATCTAGTGTATTTGCCTGTGTATTTTACGTAGCAGACTTCAATATGATGATGTAGATGAAAGAGGCATCTAAGGTATTTTTCTACAGAAGCTACAAGGTAGAATAAGCTTATTTGTACAAAGCATTTACCAGTTTTCTTTTTCTTTGTGTTGTACCCTGATCTCCCCTTTATCTCCTGGTTTTTCAGGGTAAGTACAGCCAGCCCAGTGCCACCATCATCTGGTCTGGATGAGTTGAGCACTCAGGAGGGGCCTGTTGTGGCAGATAGCAGTCACGTTTTTGGGGATGAACTGCGTGCCATGTCTGTCTAAGTACGTTCGTGTGGGTCATGAGAGGTGCTATATTTGGAGGGTTGGGTGGGAGGCCGATGCAAGTTGGTAGTGTTTGTGTGTGTGCCAAAGGGCTGCTATGAAGATCCTCTTTTACGGTCAAAATCAAGATACAAGCTGAGCCCTGACTGTAAATATTTTCTTGGGTTCTAATAACAAGGGGTTCTTCAGTCTTTCAAACAGGGCAGAACAAAACTTTAGTTGCTCTTAGGATCTCAAGGAGTTTAGAACAGCCTGAAGAGGATCAGCTCTTCTGCCAGACTGCTGGGCAGCACTGGTAAAGTAGATTTTCCATTACTTTGTCTCTGAAACAGAATGAAATGTCTAAGGTTTACTTTTTAGATACTAAAACAATCTGCTTTTATCTTAGTCTTCCTGCAGGTTGTGGTAGGAAGTGCCTGTTTTTTTTGTTTGTTTGTTTGTTGTTGTTTGTTTTATAATTTTTATATATATAGATACAGATACACATACACACACACACACATATATATATTCTGCTGGTTTCTAGATGGATTATTATGCTCTAATGTGTTGCTCTATAATTAGAGCAATTATAAGTAATTTGGTATCTATAGGCCAGAGAAGTGGAAGACTCAATTCAATGAATCCTTGTTGAGACTCAGGACCTAATCCTGCAAGTGTGAACTTTAGACTGTATTTATATTACATACAATTGTTTATAATTCTGGAAAGAGGTGATTAGATACATGAAGTCAGAGGATGATACATCTGAAGTCACATTAGCAACTTGATGGTGTGTTCCTAAAAATCCATGTGCATGATTGGCCAGTTTGTTTTCTGTGGACTTTTGGCTTTAGTTGTTCAAAATTAAATCAGTTAATCATCAGCAGGTTTTGGCCCCTGGCTACTAATCTTTCAAAATCTTGTGGCTGGCCTCTTTCAGTGTCTATTTTTTGTCTTCCTTATGAACTCATATGCTTCCATCGTCTACATCTACAAGGTAATGATTTCTTTTCTAAATCACAGCAGAGAGCAAATTACTTCAAATCATACCCCATGAACTGTAGGCCTCTACCCTGTTCTCAACTGTAGAATAATTGTAAGGTGTAGCTACAGTCTGCTAATAACCAAAGCTTTTTGTCAGTACTGAGGCTGTGGCTTGCTCTCATCTGGACTACCCCTGTACGCTGGTGTCCTGGTTCCTTAAAAAATAGGTACATATAACTGTAATTCAAAAGAATTGGTTTGAGCTTTTCTACATGTTCCCATCAGCTTTGGAACAGAAGGTAGCTCCTATGTACCTAATTAAAAACCCAGTCTTAATGTAGTATTAGGTGGTAGATTACTAAGGGCAGGTGCCAAACTGGAACTGTTTAAGGATTTACATGCCCAGTAGCATAAAACACCCAAAATGATTATCAGATTTGAGAGAAACATATTATATGAGGCTTTGATGAATGCATGTCTTGGTGTAGGTCACAGAAATCAAACTTGGTGAAGCCACCTGCTAGCTGATGATAATATCTTATCTTTTTATTGCAATTGCCTTTTAAAATGAGCAGAACCTCTCTCTGAAAGGATAAGCCTTTCCCATAGCAGGGCTTTAAAGTCTTGAAAGGCTGGAATATGATGACTTACATGGACAAGTCATTGACCAAGAACAATATTAGGCTAAGAGTAAGTTATCTCTTAGTTTCTGTAATAAATCAAAAATAAGGTTATAGTGTCCTTAGATTATGGTACCTTAATTAGAGGTTATCCTTCAAGGAGCACAGTGTCTTATCAGTGCTTCTTTTATCAAGGTATTTGTGATAGCAGCTTAGTGCTGGCAGCAAGCAGTCTATTTGATAAGCAGCATATATTTTCCACTCTTCTTGTTCTTGCTTTGAGGATGTTCTTTTTCGGTTGGTAATTATATTTTTAAATTGAGGATTATCAGATTTAAAAAAAAAAACGGTTCTAATTTTGAAAACACTATACTGAAATTGAGTTGTTTTCTTCTGTACCTTGTCCTATTTGATAGTCCAAAGTGTATATTACAGCGAGCTTATTTCTTATGTGCTGTTTTATTGTTGCAGTTTTATTTTGAATTGAGAAATTCTTTTGTATTTACTATGGTATGAAACTAGAATATTTTCTTTTCTTCCAGTAAACTTTTTCTCTTGCTCCACATCCCCACTGCACAGATGGATTGTCATGGATTGGATTCATCGTGCAATTCAATCTTCAGTGACAACTCAAAGTGAACCTTCTTGTCACCATTATGAAAAAAATTCAGAAGTGTCTATTTTCCTTCACTGATGCCTTCTGTTTTGACTTGGAAAGGTCCTGTCTTTATATGTACTGTGATAGGAAATTCAACTTTGAGCAGGTCTTCATTACATCCCTCACTCTTGCAATTGGCACTGCTTATCGTGAAAATTGCTGGTGGTTTGTCCTACTTCCTTGATCAGATTTTTTTTTTTTAATTTTCATAATAAAAATACTATGTATTTCCATGAAGCTAAGGCCATGAATATTTTTTAATTAGGAAAAATTAACCTAACTATACAGGTGAATTTGCCTGCACCAGCCGACTTTCCTGAAGCAGATTGGTGTTCTGGATTTAGTTCTCAATTATACTACGGAGTAGGAATTTGCCTTTTAAAAGTTTAAGAATCATCTAATAGATTCATTGTGGTTTAGAAATATATTTATTTTCCTCTGCTAGTTTGAAATTCCTTCTCCTCAGCACCTTCAAATAAATATACAAGTTCTTCAAACTGCTTTTCACACCTTGCTTCTGTTACAGACTTCACTGCTTCTCTCTTCTTAAACTTGCTCATTTTGTTGTATTTTTTCCCTGAATTATTTATAGCAAGATTCAACTGTAAAGTTGAAGGCCCACAGTCTTTTGTTTCTAAATTCATAACGAGTTCATTATGCCTTTTTCCTTTTTAAAATTCAGTGTATGTCTGTGAAGATTTAAATCTTTTTCTTCCAGCCTTAGGGATGATTGTGATAAAATATTAGTGTTCACAACTTCTACTCCCATTAATAGGAATAGTTTTAGGTCTGTCCTGAACTACAAACATCTGTGCCTAGGCATAAGATAAAACTAGTCAGGAGCTTGGTTAATAAATACTAAAATACATTTAGACAAGTGTCTTTTGTTTTGTTTTTGCCTGCATTATCAAATTAATGGCATTTGCTATCAGTTCTCCTTGCCCTTATGGAAAGATCGCTTTTTCATAGTGGTGACCCATGTTTAATGCAGTGCCATATCTGTGGATGTATGCCATAAAATGCATGGGTTTTTGCCAGAAGAAATCACATTTTACAGCAGGAGCTGCAAATGGATATCTGTCTTATGGGACAGGCTCTAGAGATGTCAAGTCTGGTAGTGTAATTTGCATAACTGTCATAATATTCTTGTTGCTATAGAAGTATCATAGCCATGGAAAAGATCTTCCTCTGCCTACATGGTCAGAAACAAATCTTAAAAGAGTTGTCACTCTCCATGAAGCCTTTTGTATAGCTGCTGTTGGGTATTAATTGCTGAAATAGTGATCATTGCCTTCCAGTTATTAAAGCTAGAGCTAAACCTTGCTCTGTGCAGAAACACGTCTGTTCTCTATTGCCTAAAGGGAATACAGAGCAGGGCATATAACAAAGCTGCCTATAATGTAGGACGAGGAACACACTACACCGAGAACTAGAGCTTTAATTTGTAAATATGAACCATGCACTACATTTCTACTTCTACTGGATACACAATTAACATAACAAGCATGATGTTTATGCAGGATAAAAATCTCTGACCTAGAGACACTTTTCCTTCCCTATTCCATATGCATAGCTTCTATTGAGCAAGATAGATTTTAAATTTGAGTGTCTCACTAACTTTGTTCCCTGAGTTGGACTGAATTTTCAGTGCGTAGGTGGCACTGTGCAAAGGAAGGTAATATATAAAGAACTAGCTACTGATTTTTGTAGATAGTAAAATCTATTTTTAATGAATAACTCCCAAAGCAATTAGCGTTTTAACAGTATCAGCTCTCATGATGCTTAAAGCTGCTGGACATATTCAGTTTGCAAAGGTGAGTTCCATTTTTCTCTACTTTTAGGTGTAAAAGCTGTGAAACTGGTGAAGTCTAAGGTGTATGTTATAAATACCCAAACACATTTCCAAGGCTGTGTGCATCTGTATGCGCACTAATGAAACAGGAATCTTGGTAATCAAGGAGAGTATGTGATTCTGAAATGTCTGCATATTGTGCAGGAATACCTGCTTCCTTTGCTGAGTGCTTTTTGGTAAAACTGACTTTTGTATGGTAGCAGGCTTTGAGCTTTTAAAATGAGTAGCCTCTTTACTGGATCTTCCTACTCTCTGGAAAGTTCATATCAGTATATAATCTCATCGAAAGGTGTATTGCCTAGTTCCATTTGAATATGCAGCTTGAAAAAGAGATTAAGATATATGATGCTTAAACATAAAAGATAAATTCATGCACATTCTAATATTTGACTCAAGGTTGTTTTTTTTTAAATTTGTTTCATCATGTAGTTCAAAAACATGACGGTGGATACTTAACATAATTTTTTCACAAATGATCAAGGCAATTCATAACTCTGTCTTCCGCAACGCAGTTGCAAAGCTTTCATGTTTATGTATGGCTCCTGCAAAGTGTTTTGAACAGAAGAAAAAAGGATTTTTCAAACACTGGTGAGCTTTGGATAAATGATTTCATTCATTTGTTCATATACCAAATGCATAAAACAACCTTTGCACAAAATGATATTTATCTCTTTCTTGTGTTGCATTTAATAGACAAGTTTAATAGACAACATCAGTGAGAACCTTCCATTTCAAGAAACTTCTTCATAGTCAAGTTAGTATTGAGGAGGAGAACTCTGTATTTACTGGCTTTACTAAAAGTGTTTTCTGTTTGTTTTCAAGATGTCCCTGAATGCTTTGAAAAGGATTTTATGTGTAGTAGAATACTGTAAACTGCAGTGGAGAAATCCGAGTGCTGTTAGTGGCATAAGACCCAAACTTCACCTGTGCTTTCAGGGTAAAACCTCCATAGTGCTCAATCAACATTTCTTGTGGGGTGGAAAAAACAAAAAGCATATTTGGAAAAACCTTGAGATACAGAACCAACTGAAGCTAGACTGCGAAGTCAATATTTAGAAATACTGTTGGCTCGGAGTGGAAAGTATGTTGGAAAATCAGTCTCTCTTTTTCTTCTTTTAGTTTGGGTTTGGTTTCTTGCAGTAACTGCAAGATGGAAACTTCTGTACTATAGCACAAAGAAAGAGGCTGCTTCTGAGGTTATAGTCACTTAGAACATGTGGAACATCATGAGTCCAAAAAATTTAAAATTCATTCTGACTTTGGGTAAACATTATATATTTTTGAAGTTGTGATTAAAATCACATGAAGTCATTTTAATAGCATTTATACAGAAGTGAAAAGATTTTTTTGGGCTATCTTTGGCCCCATCTTTCCATATTGCCTTGCTTATGTGATGATTACTCAATTGAGTAATTCTTTGTTATTTATCATCACTAGTCATTTTATGAGCGAAATCATGTTATTAAAAACAGCCTTTCAACACAATTGCATTAGTTATATCTTATCTGTTGCAGATAGATATATTTATGGAAAACACCATATCCTGCAGTGGATCTGTATAATTTAATCAGAGGCAGTGTTAGAAATGTGGATCTTTATAGGCAGTGAAGTTGTAAGTGAGGAAGTGAAAAGAAACTTCTCTATTAATTACGTTTACAAATTTTAGCTAGAATTTTTAAGTTGGCTTACAATTTAATGGTGTAATTAAGTCGCCACTTAATGGTAGCAGACAGAGACTTTAGTGAGTATTTTTAGATACAAAGACATTTAAAATAGCTGCAAGGAAAGAATATTGCTACGGTATCTAAGAAATAAATAATGGACTAGAACCTGACTGCTTCTGTATATTTGGATGGATTCTAGCAAATAATTCTGGATAAAGACAATTTAATATATGCAAGATTTGCCATGGCAGAGAACATACACTATATCTAATGGTTGCCTTTTTTTCAAGTAAGAAATATCAAGCAGAGAGGGGAAAAGGAAAGCTGAAAGGGAAACAAATTCTCATTGGTTGTTCATGTTCAGTTTGCACCAAAGTATACTAGTTTTTAAAAAGTTACCGCTTTGCAAAAAACAGAAGACCAGAAAAGTCATCAAAGAAAATGATAGTTATATCCCTGTACAAGCTATTCATCAGTGAGAGCAGAGGCTTTCATTAGTTCACCGAGTATTTTGGAGGAAGAACGTGAGGGAAGCTTATGCTTTCCAACCTCTTGCTGCAGACATCTGCAGCCACAGCCAGACAGCATCAACATGAAGCGTTGTCCCATCCCACAGTCCAAGAAGGAGGCATCTTTCCAAAGGATCTAATCCATTCTGAATGGAAACTAAAGTTGTCATGTGCTCCTGACCCATTCAAAAAAAAAAAAAAAAAAAAAAAACCTAAAAATTGATGCTTTGAATTTTCCTATTAAAAATTAATCAAACTTACAGGGCATAGATTGCAATTTACTTTCTATTTATGCAGGAAGTGCTAATACTTAAGAGCTTTGATCTTAATGGAAGCTTTAGGCTTTTTTTCTTTTTTTTGAATTAGCAATGATTTTGCAGCTGTTATTTAAGGAGACTTCTAAAAATACTCATGAAACAAAAAGAATCACTCATGAAAAAAAAAACAGGACTCTGGATTCTGTAGCATTAATGTAAGAGAGGGGTGGGTTTTCTGTTTTCTTGTAGTATTGTGAGATTGGAGGTTTCATATTTTTCTCCTTCACCAAGGTTAACATTCAACATGACAAAAAACAGAACCTAAAGTAATTTCCAGATTACCTACTATAAATTGTAGCCCCTTCCAAATCCCCATAGAAAAAGCATGTGGATTGCTTGTTACATTTGTACTGTACCTCTTCATGCAATTAGCTAATAAGAAGCCATTATAAAACAGTCATTCTGTATATGCAAGGAATTGTTTCAGGAAATAGAGCAAACCTCAGATTCTATTAGGATTAGTAGTATGTGCTATGAAGACTGTGAATAAGCTAAACAATGCAAGTATCAGAATCTGTATGGCCTTACCAGTGGGAGAGGCGTCGTTCAGGAGTCATTCCTTGAAAGCTGCAAAGAACAGGGAATGTGCTTATAAAACAAGCATGAAAGCATGTTGTGTTGTCCTGATAAAAATTACCTTGATAAAAGATTATCTTAGTTGCTATGGGATGCTTGGAGACAAAAGGGATAATGTGTTACATTAATTCATGATTCTTTTGTAATAGTTTGAACTCATTTGAGTTATTCTTAATAACTAGCAATTTGTATAAATGTTGTACTCATACATCATTGCATCTTAGACAAGGCATCTTTTGCTAAATTGGAGCACAATTCTGATATACTTTTAAAAATTTCAAAAGACTCGTCAAAATTGTTTGAAGAGCCATTGCGTACTCATCAAATCTAGGCAAAATGGAATAATTGCCTTCTTTATAAAGCAAAGATTTCAGTGCTAGCTGACTTGAATTTGAAGGACCTTTTGAGCTAAGTCCTGTTTTAAGGTATGCTCAGTGAAAGACTGTTTACTTATATGAAACCCTTCCTTATATGTAGGATTATTATAAGTATTTTATTATTATTATTATAAGTATTTATTATAAGTAGGATTTCTCATGAGACACTTCGTAAAAAAAAAAAAAAAAAAAAAAAAAAAAACAGGACTCTGTGAAATTCAGTCTTGCAAATTAAGGGTGTTTTCATTATATAACCAAACATCCAAGGCACCTAAACCAAATGGCCTAGCAGAATAAACTATTCAAATTGTCCAAAAATGTATCCTGCAATACAAAGAAGACTAATCGTGAATCTAATTTGGCTTCTCACAGTGTATGTCTATATGCAAATACAGCCTATCTCTAACCAGCCATCCAATTGCTGGTGGGTAGATGCCTGAAACAAGGTTGTCAAGCCATTAAGAGGTTGATAGCCTGCAAACAGGCGCAGAAAAGCTGTTATAACAAGGGAGCAGAGCCAGTCCTCTCTCTGAATGCTTGTGACAATGGGACAAATGGAAATTTGCTCGAGTGTTACCCAAAGAAAAACCTCCATGTCATCACACACAGTCCATCAAATTAATGAGTATGAATTGTAGAGAGGTCAGAAATGAAAACTAGATAGTTTTGGCTAATGCTGTAGGATTTAAAACCCCTCCAACTGAAACAGTACTTTTTGGAGTGTACAATATGCAGTATTTGTCAAGTCTAAATAACACATGGGCCACTGAAGTTGTTTCAATTATCTTGTAGTTAACCAAGACATATTTAGTTAACCAGGACCTATTTATTACAACTGTTTCACTATCTTTGAGGCATTCTTATGTAATTCCATGCAGTAACTGCAGATTTTGCTGAGATTTTTTAATAACATTGTATTAACTAGCTCCAGCATGGAAAAAAATATAGAGATAAAAATCATCATGAAAACAGATTTAGGAAACTTGGTAAATCAGAGTGAAGGGAGTAGGTGCTGAGCTCTCCTTTGCCAACACTTAGTTGGCTGGCAGCATTAGCATTTAGTGCAATGAAGCAGTTTTGGATGGGCTTCTGATTTCAGCCCTGCCTTGGATTCTGTTGTTCATGGCCCCGCTGCAGCAATCTGTTTTATCTAAGGGTGACACTGAAGAGTCAGGAAAATTTGACTTTGTGCAAAGACAAGCTGCAGCAAAGACTAACGAAAATAAATTCTGCCCATGTTCTACCTGCACTGCTGTCTAGACATGCTTCAAGATTATGGTAACAGTATATAATCTCTTCAAGAATAAGCTAGGAAAAAAACCTAAGGGCAGAGCTAACTCGCAGCCTGAATAAATAAAAGGGAAGAGACATAGGGTAGGAGTTAACTAGAATAGCTAGTTTAGAGCTGCTGGTGTTTTGATCTGTCAGTTAAGGGAATCAGCCGTAGAAAGTTATATAAGAAGAACAAATATTTGATGTGAAG
The DNA here is from genome assembly GCF_000705375.1 of Tinamus guttatus. The sequence goes on from NW_010579570.1 coordinate 68,559, forward strand.
CCTTAGCAGTAATTACAAAAAAGGCACTCCAGGGGGAAAAAAAATAGACTTGTTGAGTTGTTCCTGGTTTTCATGACTTTCTTGGATAATTTTAGAAGATAAATCAAGCCGAAGATCAAAGCTTGATTGACCACTGTGATAACTAATGTCATCTTGAAACAAAACTCTTGATTCCTTTCTATTTTAAAATTATTTGACTGTTATTGCAAAATGTCATTTTAACATGGTTATTTTAAGTACAAGGTTTTGTATTTGTGTTACTTGAAAGAAGATGAATTATACTACAAAAGATACTAGATAATAAAAGGTAATAGAGTATAGCAGACATCCAAAGATATAAAATGATAAAAAAAGAAAAATTGTAAAGTCTGTTTATTAAATTTAGCTGAATTTCTTATAGTAGCCTCTGTAGCTTTTGTTTACTTGTTTTGTGGTCTTTTACTCTCCAGTTTAATTGACCCTTGCAACTGGTCTTTCACCATTTCCCCAGGGAGATTTCCAAAATCATAGGATGGAATATTTCAGAGCATGGTATTTATTTATATATAACAATATTAATGGAGCTAATAACATATCCAGTACATTCTTTAAGGTTAATTGCTTGGTTGTTGATGAAGAAGTGAAGTAGGCAGCTTAAGAAGTGAAGTAGGCAGATGTTCTGGATGCACTTGAGACTGTTGCAAGAGAAGGGCACAGAGTCAAGAGGTTCACTGAAATTTGGATTCTTTTTAATTTTTCGTAATATCATTTTCTCTCTGTTTTAAAAAATATCATTGTAATACAATTGCCACTGTCACAATACTAACCTGATGCTTTTTTTTTGCAAAGGTGAATTTATAATTCAGTTTGCTGAAAATCGAAGTAGAAAAGGACTGACTTAGTAATAAGGGCAGCTCTCAGTAACTAAAGATAATAGATTTAAATCACACAGATTTCTAGTATCTTTTTTTAGTAAGTTACTTTTTTTCCCTTTTCCTCAATTGCCCAGTTCTAGCCTGAGTGGTGAAGATGGGTAATTATTGTGGCTGCAACATTGCTTTTGAACTATCCTTGTTTATCTAATTGTGTAAAGTCAACAGGACTAAGTCAAAAGCTTTTCAAGCACCGTGCCTGATCTCCAAAAGGAAGCTCAATTTTATCAAAGTAACAAATGAAGGGGAAGAGAAAGACCTTCATTGAACTGATCGTAAATTTCTTAATCTTTTTAAAGTACTTTGAAAGCCTCAGGTTTCAAAGATCATAGAGACAGTATCTGTAATAGAGTATTTTCATACACAGTGACATAAAACTTTGAATTGATACTAGGAATAGAAGAAGAATGAGGTTCAGATACTGGGTTTTCACTTCATAGCTTTCTGGGGGATCTTGGATAAATAATTCTGATCAGAGTGGGAGTGAGACGCCTCCAGTTCACACAAAAGAGCCAAAAAACCTACAATTTCACGATTCCATGAAAATACATGATTTTTTTGGCATGCACAGACTCAAAATCAAGTCCAGGTGTGAAATATCCTTGAGAGAAGAACCAGCCTTTGATCTCTATATTCTCAGAAAGGAACTTCAAACTTGGCTGTAGAGTCTCAAGAGAAAAAGATTTTCATTAGATCTCTAAAGAATTACATAGCTTCCTAAAACCTAAAATTGCTTCAGTTCCTGTTCTGATTTAGGTAGTCAAGGATTTTTTCTCTTCTAAGTACTTTAACCAGGATTCCTAATCCATGGAATTACCTATGATCAATACAACCTGTTAGCAGTCACTTTCTGTGTTCCCAGGGCTACTTTATTTTTTTTACTTGCTGTTTCAGAGAATATGTATATATATGTGTGTATATATATATATATATATGTTTTACGTTTAGCTATTGTTTCATGGTTGTTCTGGAAACATTTCTTCTAATAGTCATGGTAATGTTCCTGCATTGCTCAGTTGCTGTTAAGTAACAGCCTGGAAGGTGTAGGGACATTGTAACATAAGATCATTTCACACGAGTTTCTGGGTTTTTTATTTAACTCTACTGGTCATTAGCAGTTGTATTCTCAATCCCGTTGTGATCAGCAGGTAATGGATATTCAAACCAGGCAGAAATATTAAGCCATTTGGTCTACATTGAGCATCAAAATCTCCTGATTTGGGTACTATTTAAAAATGACTGACATAATTACAACTTAATTTTGCATACCTAACATAGTGCTAAAACACATAGTGGGTGAAAAAGAAGGAAAGAACTTGCTCTACTTTTGCATTACACTTTGAATATCTATTTGCTTTTTTGCAGACACGGTAACTTTTTTTATTACATGTTCTATACGTTTGGTAAAACCCTACCAGCATAATCATACCAGACCCTATGCATGGCCACTGCTTGAAGAAAGCAGCAAAATAAAGCTATTTTCTTTGAGTTTCCAGTTGAATATATTGTAAAATTTGTGTATGGTCCCAACTACGAAGCCTTTATAATGCAAAGGCCCCTCTGTTTTTAAGTAAGTTGTGTTAGTCAGAAGATGCAGTAAGCCATAAAGTGAATAGTCCGCTCTCGTTTAGCTTGGAGAAGATGGCACAACTGCCATGCCTGGGCAGTGAAAGTTGCGGGCTGGAAGGGGGGCTGCCAGAACGGCAGCTGCAGGGCCGCCAAGGCAGGGTGTGTGGAGGCCAAAGATGAAAACCACCTCGCTGAGCTGTGCTGAGAGCTGTGTAACTGCTGGGAAACAGGAATACGTGGGCTTTCGGCATTTGCTGGTATCACCGGAGAAGTCCTGATCAGAACATGATGCCCCAAACTTCATTACTGTTCGTGTTCTTTTGCCAGGGCCTGGAGAAACAAATTTCCAGCAAGGTTACAAGGAGGTGATTCAGGGGTTTAAAAGCTTCTGTTGTTATGAAATGTCAGTAACTCTTTGATCACTCTACATGTGAAGGGAATTTTTGATAAATACAAATAGACAGCCACGTATAGCCGTCATCTTTCTTCTGCCTGCCTCCGTGTTCTATATAAGAGAAAAATTGCAGAATGATAAAAGAATCCCTCATATTGTTGATTTTTGCTTATAATGTAGAAAGATGGCTCAGAAATTAAAAGGAACTTAATAGGGTTTTTTTAGTAACTTCATTTAACAATTTTTTTAACATTTTATTTAAATGTTTAAAATAGATTTCTTCTACAAGACTTTGGAGCATTGAGGAAGGAGAAGAAGAGAAATAGGAAGATGAATTGTAATGAAGGCAATAACTTGACTTCATTTTGGTTCCTGGCTTTATGTGCAACTGTGAGAAAATCATTTCATCTTGTGCCATAGACATTCTTTATAACACAGGGGTAACCATTTCATTCTTCTTTATTTTGTCTTCTGTATTCATATTATACATTCTTAGAGACTCCAAATAGCAATATAAATACAAACAATAAGTAGCCATATAAATCTTTTGCTGTATGTAGGTGCAACAGCAAATTAAAAAGAAAACAACAAACCTAATTTTGCCTTGGTTGGTGGGTATTACTTTCATATTGAATAGCAATGGTAAATGTTAAATAAAGGATAGACTTTGTATATTGGATGTGCAAGGGAAAGAAATACTGCCTATACTTTTTGAAAGGAATTTTTATAAAGAAGCTGTCATTCTTGTTTCTTAATTTTCTATTTGAAATGGTGTCTTTGTAACATAATAGTATATTTCATAGGGATTACTATTTTTGTTTTTTTGCAGAGTTTTGTGTACCTTTGAGATACATGATTCTACTTTTCCTTAATTAAGAGCATTTTCATTTATACGACACATCATATTCAAACATCTACTTTTGTGCACCAGTATTATCAAAAATACTGTCGTGGTTAGGAAACTAATTGTATGAGTTGACTGCGATAGTATAGGATTTGTAGGTGATATTTCACATTGTGTTTTAAAGGAAGCAGTGATAAGGTTGCATCGTTCCTTATCTAAATATGTGTGCGTGACTTTGCAGGAGCTGTTATTTTTTGCCATAAGATACCACACAGATACCAAAGTCCAACTGCATTTTTTTTCAAATGAATCAAATGTTTTAGTAGAAGAGAAAATATTGATCTTAAATGATGCCCAGACAGGACTGCAAAAAAAAATGAAGATGAGAATAAGGCAGAAACAGATGACTATGATTTTGTGTAAGAGCTATGCCTTTCCATTCAGTTTAGTGATAGCTCTTTGCACACAAGCATTTCTTCTGTTAGCTCTTTTTTTTTTAATTGTCTATTTAACTGAGTGAATTTTGTAGTATTTACCAAGACTTACTACTGAAATGGTAGATCATATGGTTTTGTAACATGCTGTAAAGCCAATATATTCAGTTGGAGCCTAATGAAGAGAGGGACCTTTATGGTGGCTGTGACATAAAAAGTGGGAATTTCCCTCGGTGAGCAGTGCAACAGCCCTGTAACGTTAGGAAATAGGTAAGTCTCTACAGCAGCTAGGTCTTATTTGTCAAGGAATAGTTACTTGAAATAAGGAAGAGTGTAATCAGCATTTAACATTTAAGCCCCTCCCAGACTAATTTTAACCAGAATAAAACACCATAACTCTTCCTGGAGCTAATTAATATTTATGCTCTGTGCTGTAAACCAACTTTTGGGGAAATAGGGTGGAGACTGCCAATGTAAAGATCATGGCAATATAAATTCTTGAGGCATCTCATTTTCTTGATCAGAGCAGAGGAGAAAACACAAACTGTCAGTAATTTAAAAGTATGATCATTTCTGTCATAATTCAACAGAGAGCACAGAAGCTAGTGCAAGCAGAGCAGGATAATATCTATTGAAGCGACTTTGCTTAGTTTCTATAAATGCTTTGCTGCTAACTGTCTGTAAGTCAAATTTTGGGGTAGGCAAAATTCCCTTTGACTTAACTGTACGCAGGATCAAAGAAGGTCTTCTGCGCGTACCAAGATCTCGCTCTTCCTTAGATTAAACATATACTTCTCCACAGACACTACCTACAAGAAGGTGGCACACCTGTGGCAAGTAGGAGATGCTGTGGGCAACTACAATAGGAAATGTGCTAAACTAAGGATTCTCTGTAACCTACGTAAGGTACTTGGTGTGGAACAGGATAGAGTTGTATTCTGTGCTACGACTGAGACACCTCTGTTAGTGGATATCTGTCTGTGTGTCCATGTGTTGCATAATTTATTTCCTAAAAAAAAAAAAAAAAGTGCTTTAATGACTCATTTAATGAGTTTTCACTCTTTAATGAAGAACTCATGTTTAAACTCATACAACAACTCAGGAGGAACTCATATTTAAATAAATTACCATGTGAACTACAGGTACAGAGCATAGTATGTGCCTATAGAAGAGAAGGGAGGAGAAGTGTACATCCCAAACTTTGCAAAGTCTTAATGAATGTTATGCACACTTGCTCATTTCTTCCTGCTCTTCTCCCCTGTGTAGAGCTTCTCTGGCCTGTGCCTCCCTTCTCCAGACCTCCCCAGCCCTGATCTCCTCTTCTTGCTTCCGCTGTCCCTGTCGACAAAGTGACGGCTCCAAGTATCTGGGGCAGGGAGCTGCTCTGCAGCCTCTTGGCCTGTGGTCTGATCCGCAGAGAAGTGGTATCCAAAAGTGCCACCCCATGTCCTTTCATACTGTGTGAGAAGGTACTCCAAGAAATTGCTCATTTTGCAGAACATGTGGCTATTCTGACATCGACAGCACTTTTGATCCAAATTTTACTGCGACAGATTTTAAAGTTTAATTGGATCAAATATATGCTTCTAAATAACCATTTGAAACTACTGTGCTATATGTTCCATGTGTTTGGTATGTTGGCATCCTCAAAGTGTCTCACACTTTAACCGAAAGTTTCTTGATGAAATTTGCCCTGTTGTCCAGTGAATACCCTCGTACAATTCCTCTAGATTTATAATAATAAAATGGCTTAAATCAAACAAATATCAAGGGCACAAATGCTAGCTCAGGGGCATAAGCCAGCTGGAAAGTCCTTGGGGAGCCCTCCTGTGTGTGTGTAGCACACTTTGCTTACAGATGAGGCCAGATGGTCCCTTGTCTTCTTGGAGACTTGGCTTTGGCCAGAGGCAAGCCCAGACTAGTGACATGTTTCTGATGACACTTAGCAGTATAATGGGCAGTATATTTACAAGATGCAAACTACTTTGCCACAGCCAGCTCTTCTTACTCCCACTTGCTTTCATATATTCATGTGTAATACTGAGCGCCATATTTTTAGCAGACAAAAAAGTTTGTTACTGTTTAAGGTGTGTTTGTTTTGACTCAGTATTACTCCTGTCATTTGACCTCTGATGAAGCATTTCCAGACTGACTTCCCTCCGTCTTTTGCCTTTTATGCCTTATAGTTTTAGAAGTTACCTATATGATTGTATATATTATGTACTTCATATTCCCCTAGCTTTTCTTGTAATACATTTACAGAATGTGTTTATATATCTAAATATTTCTCCTGTACAGTTATCCAGTATTCGTTTTGTGTTCACAACTGCTCAAAATGTTCAGGAGAAAAGACTGTAACACACTGTTACTAATTGGCCTGCTTCCTCTTGTTTTTTTTTAACGTACTTTCAAGATACCTGTTCTCTGATAAAATGTTCACCTTTAGACACCAGATGTGCAAGTGCAAAACCAGAACAGATCTAAGAAATACAGTCCAGTGTTCTAAAAACATTGCTCTCTGATACTGACCCTGTTAAAAATTAGTAGGTGAGGACACATCTGGATCTGCCACATAGTTAAGTTACCACCCATGCTGTTAACATGGGCTTTTGTGCTTTGCTCACTGGCATCCTCTCGTTTTATATTTGAAAACTCACAAGGGAGGAAGGGACTGAACTTGAATTCAGACCTGCAGTTTCCCTGCAGTTTCCCTGTCAGGAGACAATCATCTCCAACAGGAGATGATAATAGATCATTGTTATTAAATTAATAAATACTTAATAGGAGAACAACAAGAACTTGCAGATTCTTTTGACTTATAAGTGTAAAGGCTCAGGATGTTTAATTGCAATCAGCAGGCCTAACAGAGTGAATGTGATCATCCATATGGCTGCAATCGCACAAAGAAAAGCAGCAGAATTCAAACTGTTAACTAGATTAAATTTACTTTGCATGTCTTTTGAGCCAACGTGCAGGTTTTCCATCAGAATGCAAGCTTCGTTGCTCTTTCTCACCATTGGACTTGAACGGCTTCATCAGAGCCAGCCTCATTAATGCAGCAGGAGTAATTTCCTCCTAAGCATGACATTTCTATGGAAACCCTAAGAAAGTTCCCCCTTTGCCTTAGAGCTGCTCTTTATTTGAATGAGCTGTGAAGAAGCCTACAGCATACTAGCTGTAGGAACAAGTATAAAATTATGAGGACGTAAGTACATGAAGAGCCAGGTCCAGTTTCTAAGCCTAGCATTGTTATATGAAGCTGAAGTGTCTTTCCTATTGCCATGCCTTTAGAGAAAGTTAATGCTGAGGACTTTGTGTGTTCTCTCATTTTCTGTAATGCCAAGAAAATCACCAGCCCATTGCAAATGAGGAGCAATAATTACTAGCCTTGTCTAATAAATCAACATTTAATTGCCATTTTGACCAGCCATAGAAGTTTAAATAGAAGTTGGCAAATGCTGAACAGGAAGGTTCATCAAGCTGACTTTGTTTTGTATACTCTTTAACCCAGTTCTAAACAAAGTGCGACAGAAAGTTGTATTACAGACAGTTGGGTAAATTATTCTGCATTGAATAAGAAATGTATAGAAAAATGCTTGTAATAAAAATCTCACTTGAAGTTTTTGATTTCTATTCTAAGTATTCCTGCTAGTGAGGAACAACAGAACAGTCGGTAATGAAATCTCATTTGCATTTAACATGCTTTGGCATTTTGGATGCAGCTTTATTATGCTTTTAATCTAGCTAACAGTAAACTCACATTAGTTAAACTACCAAAATTTCAGCTAAGTTGTGTTTAAAACCCCATTTCCAGATGGTCTCTGTGATGCAATGGCAAGTCATGCACGAAAGAAGAGATTAAGTATGGTAAATATGTTTACTTACCTTGGAATTTATTTATTTTCTGTGTATTTTTAGGACAATTGTAAAGCTGCTGCTGTTTTTTAACATATTTCATTGTCAAAGTTGCATTGTTTCCATGACAAAAAGCAACTGATAAATTTGCATAAAAATAAATAAGTATGTTGTTATGTAACATTCCTTTCATAAACATCAATTTATGCAACAAAATCATGTTGGGGTTTTCAGTACTTCAGAAATAAAAAAAAACACATGCATGCACAGCCTTCTCTGTTTTAAAAGGATATTTTAGAGAAAAATTTTAAATAATGTCAGCAGTTGCATCATTTTGGCAGAGAGGCACTTCTCGCCATGCTGGCATTTGGTGGTAACATAGCTAATAGCTGTAGGACCTGTTCTGTAGGCTGAGTATCTTCTCTGTAAGGGCCTAGGCTTACAAAGATGTAGGTGTTTGCTCTCTGGGTTGTTTCTTCCAGGGAAAGGTGTGATTTCTCCCCACATCCCAGGAGGCTACATGAGCTTACTGGTGCTCTAGATGGCAGCAGGCTTCCTAATATGATTAGGTCCCACCAGTGCTGCACAGATCTGCAGCCCACACATGTGGGCAGAGCTGTCAGCAGCAACATGGAGCAATGAAAGCAAAATTGTGCTCAGCTGTGTTCAGCTGACGCTGTCACAAGGCCTTTGGTGTCAGAGAAGGGCATGATTTATTGCAATTCATCTTATGAGTTGGTAGTTCAAGGATTTATCTTCATAAAATGCTAGTGACAGCCTCTACTATGCAACAGAATGTTGTTACCCCGAGTAAAGTATGATACAAAGATAATTTGTTTTCATGATTTATAGACTGTGGGTGTTATAATTAGTAATTATGCATTTGACAGACCACCTAATGCATAAAATGCAACAGGAAACCTCCCATGAAAAATGATGATAGCAGTGCAGTTCAAATTCCTATCAAAAAGAAATTTCAGAGCGAAGAGAGGGATGAAATTTTCTGATCTTGAAAAGCTGTATTTGCATTAATAATTTTTAGTAAAGGTTGCAAAAAAAGCAAATAATTTTTTTTTATAAAAACCTGCAAGATTTTAAACTCTCAGTTTTCAGTTGTGGGAAATTTCTCACATGTGATATATAAAGCAACAAGATCTGTTAAACATGAGTGCACATGAAAAAAATTGGGAAAGGTGCCTCAACTACTGATAAGTGCTTCTTGCATTAAAATTCAGTTTATTCTTAACTATCATGTGATTGTTACTGACAAGCTTTTAGACTAAGCTGCGAATTTGCTAATCTTTGCAGTAGTAAACAAAGCTTTCATCTTCCTTTGTTTTATTTTCTGAGGTGGAATGATTAATTTCTTTTCTCATCTAATAAAACAAAGAATAAATTACATAAAATTCAAAGATATTTATAAAGTAAAAACCAATCTTCTAGTGGCTCTTGCAACTTTGTAACTGGTAGAGAGCTTTAAAACAGTTTTGAAATGGAAATTATTGCTTCATTTTAATGTAGTAGAACTTGAACTATTAAAAACTGTAATTATTCCCCCTAACAAAATAATAAGAGCAAAAAGAGCACAAAATTAACTGCACAGCTCTAAAAACTTTGCACACTTCCGTCTGCATATTTGTTAAAATAAACAGATTTCTACATGCATGCAATTTATAAGTGATTGCAATTGGTAAAGGAAAGGTTGATTTGTACTAGCCTTCTCTTGTCTGAGAGACAATGGGAAAGACTGACAGTAATACAAGGCCTCAGCTGTTAGGTGAGCTCGTCCTGCTGCTGCCCCAAAGGTCTAGTGATGTTACAGGGGCTGCCTTGCAAGGCAGAAATTTGGTCCTTACCTACAGTGCTGGTTATTTGTTTCTTATTCAATCCCATTCACTTACTACTTCCAGGAGTGCATTTTCTCTGGAGACCTTGCAAAGGTTGTCTGCATTCTTCTCTTTGTGGACATCTTCATTTTTCTTTAATCATAGCCACAATTAAGTATGTAAATTTCTGAGGTGTTTCTTCTCTTGCTAGTGTATGGCATCTATATAGTGCAATTATTAGGAATCAGACCCTACTTTAACAGGCGTAATAATGACTAGGGAGTGGTTTTGTTTATTAGATGCTATTTATTAAGTACTGTGTTTTTACTTTAAATAGTGCAAATAATTTTTAATTTATTTTCTTAATTACATTCCATGTGCACACTGCAAACTAGTAATTTGATCTTGGCAAACTAGTAAGTATGATTTTGGCAAAGAGATAAGATTTAGTAATACATATTTCTTAGATTCTGCCAGGCTATAGGGAGCATTTGCGGAGAGAAACAATTTAGGTTTCATTTTAAAAGTGATAAGACCTGATTTCAGTCCTTCCTGACTTCCAGATTCCATTTTGTAGCAGAGAGCAATATCTTGAGTCATGTGTTCAGTTTGTTTCTTATCCAAGTCTGTGTACAGAATAAAAGGGAATTGTACATATTTGTATTTGACTTTTGTGGAGTAAAACAACGAAAGCTTTTATTTACATTTTTAATATTGTTTCATTTTAATTTCCATTGCTTCCAATTCATTTATGGCAAATATGATGCTTTGTGTCAAAGCCATTTTGCTTACACAGCAGTGAGTGACTTGACTTAGCATTTTATTTCTTACTTCTGTCTAAAATATGTAGGTTATACCAAGGTCATACAGGCTAGGAACTTAACTAACCTTAAAAGTTAAAAAAAAGTTGTGTTGTCCTATGGTGTGGTGGTAACTGTTTCTAGGAACTGTACTTGGAACAGCTTAGAATTAAATCTACTTTTTTTTGCATTTTTATTCCGTGGTGCTTTCCTTTGGTTTCTTTCCGATTATTGGAATATAAATAAATCGGTGACCAGTGCTTGAAGTACATGTAGTTAAAGCTCTTTATGGACTTCATTGTGTATCTAGTACCTGCACATTATGAATATTGTTTGTGCTGTGTTAGTGTTATTCTCTGCAGAATAACAAAAGGAATGGAGAATTTATCCCTCAGCAAGAGGTAATTCTTGTAATATTTTAAAACCCTCTGAGGCATGGAAAGGGAAATGTTTTTCTGGATCTACTGACTGGGGTATATTCAATTGTACACACTAACAGAATCATCAGCTCTTTCAGCTTCTATCTAGTGAAATGCCCATTTTTAATAATAGTGGAGAAAAGAGGAAAGAAAAGGTAAAATGGGAGGACTTCAATAAAACCAATATTTTTCAAACATTTTAATTTACTTTTCTTAAGCCAAAATGTCAAAAATAATGAAGGTTTAGGGTATAAGGAAGTGTTCTGAAAAAACATTTAGTTTAGTTTTAGAAATGGTTTAATTTCTGAAGGAAACTAGAAATTTATATATATATATATACATTCTTTTTCTCTAGCTTTTCAAGAAATGCTAATGCAACTAAAAATATTGATCCTCCCTAGTTAATTCTAGCCACAGGGATGAATTAATTGGCCTAAATGTTTGATCTGGTAATGTAATTCTGATTCACAGTGTTTTCCTTTTTATCAGAAGGTCACTACATTGATATTAGGAGTCAAATTTCTTTACAGATGCTGCTATTTCTTACCAGCAAATGGCAGCCTCTCTGCTCGACAGGGATCGTCTGTTTTAGCGGACCTACAGAGAGCTCATAGCCAGACGCATTCAACGCCGTCGCTTCTCTGAGTGTGTTTGGGGTGTTTTGGCATATCTACCCATATCTGCTGTCCTAACTCAGGGCCCCATCACACCCCTTATCCCTTAATGTTAGACATGTAATAGTGCTAATTATCTCAGATTGCCTTTCCAAAGGTTCATGTCTCTGGAAAATTTATCTTTGTAGGGATATGTTTAAAGCCAGAGCAGGAAATGTGGTTGGTGTTGCTGTAAGTATCTGTGTATTAAGGATACACACAGGAAAACATCTTCAAAATAGTTCCCATATATACTTTTTTTGAAACATTGGGGTGGAGCTGCTGTTAGCAGGTTGCTTTGTTAAAGTGATCTTTTGGAATTAGGGAATTAAGGATACCTTTAGTCCAAATTGCAGTGTTTGCTAAGTCTTGAAATGGGAACTTCATAGGTGACAAAAAGCGATTCAGAGTGGTTATCTGTTTTTTCTACCCAAACACAGAAGGAGACAAATACTGAACAAAGGTCAAAGTTACCCAATAAGTGAATAGACAATTCAGTTACATTTCCTTCAAGCCTTGAGAAATTAATTTAATGGAAGTTGATTCTCTTGCTGTGAGAATACATTTGGTAATTATGAGTGGATACTGTGCTTCCGTGTAAATTTTGTGTTGGGAGAGATTTATTTTCTAATGGGATCTGGTAGCAGTGTAACTGTGCAAAAGCTACTGCCTCGCCATTATGGTGAGTGTGATTGTCACAGAATTTGGCTTTGAAAGATTTTGCAGCTCATCTAATCCAGCTTCCCCAAAATTTAGGGTTCTTGCGTCTGCTGACCTAAATGCTCAGCTGGTGCAGATGCCCACAGGTGGAGCACTTAGGTAGAGGTGTATTAATGTAGGTCACTGTTGCAATGACCCCTCGCGTGCATTCCCTTTAGCAGTTCAGGTTGTAACTCCCCAAGCTCTTCAGGTTGGCATAAGGAAAGACTTGTGCCAGTGGCTGGAGGAAGGGTCAATTATTTCTCTCTCCTAGACTTTTTCATTCTTTTTGTCAACCGCGATAAAACTTGAAAGAGAATTTCTCCCGTAGCTTAAGAATAAAGTCGTAATTAGTTAGATTCTTCATAAATACTTTCAGTTGTTGAGGCAGATAGTCTGGAATTAAAATAATGCTGATAATTTCACATTTGTAGACCCTGTTATCACCTGGAAGTTGCAAGTATAGACCCTGTGCATTCAGTGCATGTGGAATGACCTCCTGCTGTTAGGCTATAGCTGGCAGAACCACTTCTCCTCTCTGATCATCTTTGGATTAGAGTCGTTCCTCATTTTCTAAAAGCCTGGGGATACTTTTCTGAAATACAGGTTTGTCAACATAACGCTGTGCTAAGGAGCAGCAGAACAAGGCAATGATTGTTCGGTGCGTTCATTGTCAAAGAATGTTTCAAAGGCCAAGGATTTTGTCATTAAGCCACACAACCCTCTTCAATAACTTTGTAAAAAGTTGCAAAGGTGAAATACCCTTTAAAAAATTCTTGAAAGGCATTTTAACTCATCTTTAGTGGACATGCTTTCAGAGGACGTGCTTTCTGCTGCATTTCTTCTTGACTTTGAGGTAGATCTTACACTGTCCACAAGCAGTCTGTAAAGGCAATATTCAGTAAAATGCAATCCTGAAATGGTGGCAGGTTAATTTTGTTTTTATGTTTTTCTTAGAAAACAACTGCCTAGGGTCTGAATATTTTTATTGTGATTCTCTGTGACACAGCATATCCTTTCTTTTATATGTATCTGTTTCTGTGCCAGCTTTCCTGAACAAAGCAAACAACGTATAAAATAAAGTAGTTAATAAAACGGATCATTTGAAGCAATCACTATATTAATCCATTATCTGGTTTCTTTTAACAACAACTTCATTTTCTTTTTGGGGAGGTGTTATTCTTTATTCTGTTGGCTTTCTGTTTTTTAAGGATATAAGCTATTTAAACGTCTTGAGTTTATTTACATGAATAAAAAATTAACTAGTGTCAGCAAATTCATGCAAAAGCTGGGCTGAATATACTTTTCTTGAGGGAGGGTGATGCAAATTCAATTTCTCCCTGCATCTAATACCCCACTGAGTGGGTTAATGCTATGGCAAGGTAGGTGTTTTTATCACTTTTTTCTTTAAGGCTTTTGGTAGAAGAAAACAGACTGATTTCTTTTCAAATCAAGACCCTCAACCAATGCTTTCAGCATTTTAGACTCTGATAATGTCTGCATTAGCAGGCAGCGCGGCAATATAGCAGTGGATCCACAGTGCGAAAGAGGTCGTGCTGATGCGGAGGCCTGAATGTCTCTACAATATTATTTGCCCAATACAGATTAGATCATGTTAGTTTGGATTTAGTTTTATCCAAAAGAAATACAGTTCTGAGGCTCTGAGACTGATCCTATTATAAAACAGAGCACACTGAGACATTTGGAAGGTTTGCTTTATAAAGAACAAGCAAAAAATAAATGGATTTACATCCACCTCAAAGAAGGTCTCTCTCCGGTTGCAGAGGTTCCTGTTCGTTTTTGGCAGTCATGAATTAAATTTAGAGTATTGTGAGTTTAAGGAGTAAATGAGCAAAACTGTTTTGAGTTTAATGAGAAATAGGTTGTGAAGAAAGAGTAACTGATATAGTTATTAGCATTTACTAGATATTATCATGTTCACACTTCAGGGGACAGTAGCATTTGTTTTTCTCCAGTTCCTATTTCTCCTTCCATTAAGCTCTTAGGAAAGGGGTGGACCAGGATCTGAATCCTGGTAAAAAGCAGTATGTGGGTTTAGAAGAAAAGTGGGATATTTCTACTGTTTATCACACAAGGCACAAGGCACTTTTTTATCACAAGTACAGTGAAGATTATATAAAGGTCTTGCACTGAAGACATGGAAAGGACTGCTGTGTGAGGCTAGCAGTGACACTCTCCTCGCCCAAATTCCCTTCACAGTATCTTGTACCCAGAGCTTTGTGCATTTCCTAAACAGGACCATAAGGCACATGTTACAGGTGGAGATTTAGAAGTATTTCTAAGCGAACAGAAAAAGGTACTGTAAAATATACAGGCAAGGTGATAAAGCTGCATCACATCTTTCCCCATCATATGGTGCAAACTTTTAATCATATATTAAAGACTATTTCTAGAAAATATGTATTAAAATGCCTCTTACATAGCTTAGCCCTAATTTCACAGAGCACTTAAACACATTCGCATCTTTTAAACTCTTGAGTAATCTCAGTGATATTAATATGGTAACAAAGTTTGGTTTGTTTTTTTTGCCGTTGATTTTTGTGCCATTTAGCCACAATCCTTTTTTTTTTTTTTTAATGCTCTTTATGTCTGCTTTTGCTTACCAGCCTAACATTCCTGCCCGATGTTCTGTTTTGTTTTTAATTAAATATTCTGATTAATTTAAAATGAAAGTGTAGAAAAGGGACACCTGTGAGAAAATCTAGGAAAGAATTAGTCTATGAAATTTTCCCCTGAATAGTTCAGGGCTATGAAATGAGAAGACACAGATTCACTTTCCTCTTCTGCCTGGCATAGCTAATTACCTTATTTTTTCTTTACTTATCTGGTATGAACTTGCAGTGCGTAGGCATCTTTATCGTGGCATGATAGGTATCTGAATTTGTTAGTCCAGAAATAGGACAAAATAAATTAGGCTACCTGCTGTGTTATTTCAGGATTTAGGAGTCTGAATAATAAATATATAGTTATATGCAATATATATAATGAATATTTGTAGCGATACAAAAGGACCATAAATTCAGAAAGACTTGCTCGTAAAGATAGAGAGCTGTATTTAATATGGATAAATGTGACAGAAGACAAGCCATAAAATAGGTACCTTTAAGTTTAATATGATGAACAGCAAAGCTGTGCTTAACTGGGCTAAATCAGAATATTAAGATGCTAAGCATATAGAAATAGTAAAAGTTCAGTGCACAGTCATATCTGGCAGGTGACTGTATAAACTGTAAAATGAAGATCAAGCTTTATGAATGTAATGCTGTCTTTGAGATTTATATTCATCTATATTTCTTATGAATCTTAAAAGGAAGATTTAAAAAAAAAAACTCTTCTGGAGGTTTCCCATATATTAGATAATATGTAAGATGAAATGTAGTGAAATTGCAGGATTCAGTAATGATTATTGGATTTGGAAGTTAAGAATAAATTAGAGTTTATATTAGCACATTTATGATTTTAAGTAAAAAGAGAAAGTGGATTTTTTGTTATGTTTTATGTACCCTTAAATATACGGATAACTGTTTTCAAACCTATGAGGTCATGATAAGTGATCTGGATATGGCTCACAATGTATTAATTATAGTACTGTACATTAAAATGCAACAACGACAAAATTGATAAAGCCAGATGTTGATCTAGAAAGACTTATGAGGAATTTAGTTTTTTTGATGCTAAATAATTGATTTGTAGCCATAGGTTAGTTGTTAGTAGCGAATAATCCTTCAGGCATTTTTGAAAAAGATTGCATGGGCAGAAGCCTGGGCAGTTCCAAGGCACCAGGCTGCATTGCTGGAGCCAGTGTTTTCTGGGTTGGCTTTGACTTGAATAGAGGAAGAGGACAGTGTAAAAAGATATATATTTCTGCAAGCTGGAACAAACATTGCAGGTTTGCCTAGTTTCAAATCTAAGGTACAATAGCACAGAGAAAAATCAGCTTTAAAATAAGAAATGTGAGAAGAAGAAGGAAAATAGGCTGTGTTTATAAGACTAAAATTTTTTCAGCAGTTGCGTAAGATTGCAAGAAATCTAAACAAATGTCTCTGCTAGTGTCTAAGCTTAAAATTTGCAAACGTATTTTTGTGTTATTCAAGTGCAAATAGTCTTTCATCTGTTTTTATTAGTTTCTAGTTAAAGAGAACAAAAAATCATTACAAGTTTGACCATTATTTGCCAAGTTTATGGTCCATTATATTGAAAGCACCAGTTGTCAAGCCTATTATAAAAAAAAATCTTTGAATGCTATGAAAAGTCCGCAACATTGCAGTTTTATGCATTGGCTGTATTTTCAGTGTACTGCACAACAGTACCAAATATGAAAACACGGAAATAACCTATTTATATACCATATATAGACAAAGGATGGAGATTTATTTAAATGTAAATGTTCACCTTTTGCTTCTGGCATTCACTTATGGTGAAAGCCTCAGTATAAATAAAATAGCAGCCATGGGTAAAATTTAGGCATGAGTGCAACCACTGACCTTAAAAAGGAATCCCAAGCTTAAATCTGAAGACAAAATTTGTGATGACTGTTTTATTTTTGCTGGTGGATAGGGTTTGCTGTCATTAAAATCCCTTCAAAGTCTGCAGGGTTTGCCACCATTTTAGCTTCCTGGTCTTTGGATAGCTGAAAAATGAATGTAATTAGAAATTAAAAGGATTTTTCTTAACCATCAACCCTAGAGTAGAATTCTTGAGATGATGTAGTTAGTTTATACCCTACATCATCTCTACCTCTTCCACAGCAAAGCAGCCAAACCACCCAACTCTGCTTGTGTGAAAGGGGGACTTTACTTCCTCAGAGGACTCTCAGAAGCAGTAAACAAAACTCCAGTGAAGACAGAGAGATCCTCTTTTTTAGGCTTGTCTCCTTAGTTTTCTAAAATTTTCTATCAATCAGTTAAATCCTGATTTTCGACATGTCTCTTCCAAGAATACATGATTGAAGTTGTTTAGCCATCTTTTTCCATGTGTTTGGCCCATCTTTATACAGTATCTTATGTCCTGTTTGCATTCTATGAAGATGATGCTGGAATACAAAACAACTACTCTATTCAGCACTCATTTCACTCATTATAATTCCATGCTAAATACAATGAAATGCCCTAACTCCACATATATAATGTTGAGGTATGAGTAAACCAGACCTTTAAAGCAGACCTGGCTACTGCTTTTCTTAAAAGTGAGCTTATCAAAACCAACAAATGGGATTTGAATCACAAAAGTGGAAACTAGAAGAAGGTCGCTCTTTAAATAGACAATTCTTGGATCTTATGAGATTGGTTCAAGTGAAAGCAGTTGAGCACAAATCTCTCCGTTATCTTTTGTATGGGATAGGTCTTGCCCGTGGCACAGCAACTTATGCTGGCCTTCTGGCTTGCAGGGAGTTCGCGCTGTCCTTACTGCACACCTACGAAAGCCGCCTTGCTTCCAGCACCTCTGAGGTTTCATTATGTGTCTCCTCCCTCTTCTTGTCATGACTCTCCTTGTCTTGAGTGTTGTGGCTTTCCTCTTATGAAATGAATTTACAAGAAATTATGAAGTAAATGATCTACTGCAACAATAAGCATTTAAGAGCTGTGTGCTGCAACGTTGCTTCAGTGCTTCCTAGTGCGTGAATGATACAAATTTTCCCTCCTTAATTTTTAAACAGGCTCTTAATAGAATCTTGTATGAAAATTAAAGCAATCTGTAGCAGATGCTATGCTGTTGACTTCAGAAGAGTTTGGTCCATTTACATTAGCTGCCTGTATAGCCTAGCACTTATTAATAGCCACTGAATGGGTCAGTACATTCTACAGTCAGATTTGATCTCCCAAAATCAATTGTAGAGGAACTTGAGATTTTTGCTACTGTAGTTTTCTTTGAGGCATAAGCCTGCCAGATGTTATCTAAGCTGCCCATTATGTAGTAAGCTCTTGTACTTTTTTGGTATTCATTAATCCAGTCCTTCCTCTACATCTGTAATAAGAAAAACATCTGTTTCTTCTTGTTCAATCAAAGTGCCTACCTCAAGAGTACTATTTTTAAAATAATGCAATTTAAAAAAAGAAATCCTAGATAGGGAAATGCATTTCATTAGCATATTTAATTTGCATATGAAACCAGCTTTTCTGAAAGTCAGCAAAGAATTGGTAGTAGCAATATAGTTTCTCTTCAAGTTGGATGCCAGAAAGATACAGTAATGAAAAAGGAAGGCAAACAAATACACATCCCATCTCAGGTAAAAAAGATTAAACTTAAATGAGAAAGTATCTCTGTGAATTTGGGAGGTTCTGAACTCTAAGGCTTCAAACTGAAAACTCTTCTAATAGGAAGTATTAAATTCTATCCTTACTATTCAAGTTGGATTTACAGAATGATCTTGGTTAAGCTTGATCAAGTCTAAGCAGAAGTCATTTCTCAATATTCATGAGGCATGTAGTAAAATATTCCACTACCATAGGCCATGAAACTATACAAACTTATTCCCTATGGAAGGATATACTGTGTATCATAGTAGCAATGTTAAGAAGTTGGTGGAAACAGAGCAGTATCAAAATGGCAGTGTTGACTCTACTGCCCCTAGAAAATATACAAATAAAAAGTAGATTAAAAACTGCAGCAGAGAAAAGGATGTTCTCAGCTACACAGCTGGGGAGCACCCTTCGATAAACACTGAGGACAGGACTCACTAGGTGCAAATGAACTGCCCTCATTAGCATCCATAGCTAAAGGGCTACAGAACCGCTGGAAAAACATATCAGCAACAATACTGTAAGCATAAAATTACAACAGAGTATTTGTGGCAACTAGAGTCATAGCAGTTCAGAATGCCACTGTGATCCTAGAAAAATTCATCCGGGTGCTGAATACAGCAAGCTAGTCAGCAGATGGCCTTAGCTGGGGAACGTTCTGTAATCCGTAGAGTGAAGACTACTAAAACAGAGTGTGGTTGCTCAGGAAATGGCAGGAGTGATGAAGGTTTGCAGGGTCTAATATTTTTAGTACTGGCAAAATACCATCGCTTTTCCAATCATGCCCCTAGCAAGCAGCTTATGGACAACTATGTCTCCCATTAATATATTTTGCTAGGTGCTTGTATATGAGGAGAGGGCATGAAATTAGGCTTTGCTGGTAGCCTGTAGCTCTCCTCATGCTCTGATTTCTGTCCAGGGTGGCCGGCATCACTTCCACCACCCCCTTGCCTGTGTCCGGGTGTTTCCTTCATTCGTTGCACTGCCCACTTCCTCAGAGGGCTGTGGGCAAGCTGGCCTCGCTCCTCTTGCTACGTGCTCAGAGACTGTACTGAGGAGATTAGCTAGAGATAACTTTCCTTATACCAGCACATTGCGCACCACCCTCACCTGCTAATGCAGCAGCTAGCAATACCAAATTTTGTGCTATAATGAAATGTTTGGGGACTTTCAAAGTTGTGCACAAATCCGGGTCCAGTTGGACAAACAGTTTCAGATAGAAAGAAAAGCATAGAAGGATTCCAACTCACAGATTGGTTGTAATGGAAATGATGGCTCCTTTTTCCACAATATTCATTTTACATTATTCACTCAGAGAAAAATAGAACTGAGTTAAGTTCTCTCCTATTTTTATAACTCACTGTTGCTAAAAGAGGAAACTCAGCTTCCTGCGAAAGAGAATGAAGTATGCAGCAGTAAACAGTTATCTATTAGGAGAAGGAGCCAGTTCTATGGCTCTTTCATTTGCATGCATGTTTCAAGTTTCCATTTTAGTTATATTTGAAATATGTCATATAGAACGAACATGGGTCCTGTAAGACTAACACTCGTAGTGTTTATAAAACAGGCCAAAGTATGTAGTCAGAAAAGGCAAGCTAAAGTGTTTAACATCCTCTGAGATTTTCCACTTAAAGCACTTTACTCCTCTTACCATCAATTCATTGCCTTAGGAAGGACAATGATGGCAAACTAGGGCTTATTATGAGAAATACAGCTCAATTTAAAGGCATATTCATCTGTATTTTCATCACTTGTCTAAATATGTTCAGAAGACCCTGAATCAAACATAGGGAAGATTTTGGCCAGCAAGTTTTGGTCCTAAATCATTAGGTAATGTTTTCCATCAAAAACAATATATCAAAGACCACACAGCAGTGGCCTGAAAGTTTTCTACTGTGGACATTTTAGAGGAGAGAAATTTGCCGTGGGAATACATGAGATACATAGTAATGCTTACTTCACCAAAATCAAGCAGACAATGATGCAATTTCGGGTGCTTGAGGGATGCAGAGATTTTTAGAAGAATACTCTAGAGGCATCGTGTAATCTCTCTGGTTGCAAATTGCCAGGGTGCAAAGTGGCACAGCATCCACCACATTCGCTAATGCTTTTCTTGCCCAATACTCTGTTGTTTCTTCACTGAATATTCCCCCTTTCCAGAAAATGACAGACATTCCCCTCTGTGGACTCGGTGATGAGCAGCCTGTGCTGCCCTTTTCATGCCTTTTGTTTTAATCGCAGAGTTTTAATTTCATCCAGAAGTCTCTAATTATTGTTATTCAGTTCATGGCAGTAATGAATGCCTTGATGCAAACTGAAATAGATTTATTTAATGATAGGTCATCTCAAGCTTGAAATTTGTTTTTTAATTATGTTCTGATGAACTTTAGTTGTAGTAACGCTTACTACAGCAATTTTGGTTTGGAACACTATTAAAAAAGGTTCTTCCTCCTCCTTTTTCTTCTTGAATTATTTTAACTATAAAATAACTGATCTTATCTGGATTGAAATTTTGTGTTTTTCTGTTTCTTATTTGTTTGTTAAATTTAGTGAGAGTGAAAAACAAGGTCACGAACAGAAGGAAAACTTCCCTAATATTTTAAATATTAGATCTTTCTTTTATTATATTTAACACATTTTGGCAAAAACATTTCTTACTTATACATTCTTATTCATACAAAAAAAATCAAGCTCTAACATGCTCTGTGTTTTCTTGGGACTTGATCTTGTTTAGCCGAATGTGTGGAAGCAGTGGGAAAAGAATTTTCATTAAATGTGTAGGTGTAGCTGGTGATACTGATTGTCATGAATATTATTCATCAATCATAGAAGATAACATTGCTTTGAGGGTTTTGAAATTTCATCTTCCATTTTACTTTGGATATTGGTAGGATCCTTTTTTTTTTTTTTTTTTTTTTTTCCAGAAACCGCTTAATGCACGGGATTGCACTTTATTTTGGCAAATTTCCTTTTGCTAAAGTGGCTTAGCGCCAAAATGCAGACGGAGACAAATGTTACTTGTGAGAGCTGCTATAATGTGGAATTAGGTTTTACTGGAGAGTTTGCTGCGTGTTTGCTGATCCAAAGTAACCTACCTGCACAGTCATGATCATAAGTTAAGAACAAATCAGTTCTCTTTGCTGGTCTTAAATGCAAGCCTGACACGTGAGGCTGGCTCCAGCTGCTGCTGCAGACATGAAGTAAGTTCTTTTTCCTTAAAAAAGATCTGAACGAATGAACAGATCCAGATACTTCATTGCTGCCAGTGTAGGAAGGAAGGTGCTCCCCTAAGCTTCGAGTTTTTGGCAGACATTTGCTGGTTTTGCAGTGGCTCTACAATAATGTCTTCATCGGCCATGACTAGCCCCTTATGCCAAAGGCAGGATTAGCTGTGAATTAAGCTTCCATGTAAGCTCTTCTGCCTTCTCTTTTTCCTTTCCCCTCTTTTGGAAGCATCACCTTTGGATACAAGCAGCAATCACAAGCATAATATGCCCTGTAGGCTTGTTACTCATTATAATTAAATAGATGAATCAATATCTTTTCCTTTTGAACTTGGTTGTAGAAACAATTAAGGGACGTTCCTTATTAGTTAAATGTACAATATGGCCTTTTGATGGGTAAGGTGCATAAGATGCATTTTCAGAAATAATTATACCTGACTACTGGCCAGTTTGGTAGTTCCACAGCTTGTATTTATGATGATAATGTTAACTTTTATGTAGCAATTACCTTAATAATAACGTCTTGTTATCACATTGAAATTGTCATTTCTGCATGTTCATTAGACTTCATTAGGCCTTACCTAATGAGCTGGGAGAGATGCAATAAACACTTAAAGATAATAAATATTAGACTAAATAAAATGTTCCCGTGTTTTCTCTTCTTCGTAGGCTCTAGTCTCAATGATGGACAGTGGCATGAAGTCCGATTCCTAGCCAAGGAAAATTTTGCAGTCCTCACCATTGATGGAGATGAAGCTTCAGCTGTTCGAACAAACAGCCCTCTGCAAGTTAAGACGGGAGAGAAATATTTCTTTGGAGGTAAAAATATCAGTTCACAGTGTATTTCCCTTTTAATCTATGTAATAGATGATATAGAGCTCAGGATATAATTTATTTGGTGCATATGGATCTTAATACTTGGAGCTTCAAAATGCCTGTGTGCTGCTTGTCAAAATCTTTTTACCCCCTTGTCATCCTTAGAAAAAACAAACAGACAAAGAAAAACCTCAGAAATATTTTACAATAAGCATCTAACCTGGAAAGATTTCCCAAATCTTCTTTGGACAATTCAGAGATCATTTCCTAAACAGGAAATACCGTCCTGATATTAATAGTTTCCCTGAATGGCACTACAGAGAGAGATAAGCTTCTCTTTTCAAGTTTGGAATCATAAAGACAAAAAAAATTACTACTTTTACAGCCTTATACTGATTTTTAAGAGCTGTCATGATTGTTTGTTATTGACAGCTTCTGTGAATTAAAGCTTTAGTCTTCTCAGTATTGCAGGCCACTGGTAGTCCATCTACCAAAAAGGGTTCATGCAAATTATGCCTTGAGCATTTATTGTTCTTTCTCTGCTATGTTAGCTTTTATGAAAGGCCAACAAAAATCTTGATCTTTTAAAATTATTTTAAAAGCCTATTTAGCATGCCAGAAAATATTTCTAAGGCACTACTTTATAGGGGCAAGTTTTTAAAGATTTTTAAGCTGAAGTATAGAGTTATTTACTTATTTATTTATTCTCTTGCTAACCATGGTTTATAAAACATCTGATTGTTCAGGCAGGATTTTCAGCGAGGTCAAATGCTGAGGTCAGAAAGATTTTTAAACTATAGCTTTGAGTTGTTCATAAAGGTTCAGGACAGAGAATGAAAATTCTGAGATGATTTTTGAATAGAATTCATCACTGTTGAAAAATGATTATTTTAAACTTACAAGCTGCATAGCTAATCAAAATGTAAGTGCAGAACTATAAATAGTCATAGTATTACTGAAGTGACAAAAACGTTACTGCTTTATGATTAGAAGTGCCCCAAATAGAAAGTGAAAAAAATACTTCAAGGTTACTCTCATTTCATTACCTCCTATCTGTGGAATCAGAAAAATACATATGGAAATTAGTGTTTAAATAGTGTTACAAAGCTAATATATAGTTAATTAAGAATAGATTCTAATCCTTCAGATAGTGATGCCACACACTTCTAGGAAACTTGTACGCTTGTGGCAATGATGATAAAGCAGTCTAATACAAATATTACCAGTTTGAAGTCAACCTGTCACATAAGGTGAACTTCCCTATTGCTTCAATGTTCATCTTCTCCAGTATCCTTACTGAATTTAGCCCTCCTTGAGCATAGTGCCTTAAAAAGGAGCTCTAGCATAGGCAGTTACCAGCTGAAAATTATTTTCTCATCAAAATGTACTGCTTTTGATTTGTTGGAACAAGCTGAGTCTTTTTGCTAAAGTTATTAACATGCATAAAAGAAAACAAAAACAAAATGTTGTACAGCATACAACTAGTGTTAAACTTTTTATCTCTTCATTGGTAAAATACACACTTTCTGCATTTCTGGAGAGACATTGTTTGGGTTCTTCTCAAATAACTTTTACTGCTGATTTTTGGCTTGTTAAAAATAGATTTTTGAGATTCTCAAGGTGTTTTTTCTTTGCTTTCTCAGTCAAAATGCATTTTTACTTAGTGTCATTTTGGTTAGATTCTAAAATCTATTTTATTTATTGACTTGCACCTTATAATCCCACCATCCTTTTATAGAAGTGTTTGTGTAGACACTGTTCTAGGGGAATAGGAAAGTCAGTCATGAATACTCTGAAGTGTGTACACATCACATCTGATTACCAAAAAATATGGTCCCTTTGTGTAAGCTCTATGGGTTTATGTTTTTCCTTACTCTTTTTTTCTACTCTGAAGCTTTTCTACACATGTATCAAAAATTAGCCCCATTGTAAGTTTCACATCCCATTTTGTTTCCAAATAAGCAGTTTTTATTTGCAACATCGTGCTTCTGCATTTTAACTCTCCCTAATTGTGGATCTGAGGAAGCTTTGGAGCTAAGGTACTATTTAATGTAAAATGCAATATTTTATAATTATTCTAATATGCTACTGAGATGAATTTTGATTTATATATATATAATTTGTATGTATACTAAATGTAATATATATTATATACATAAAATGTATATATATTTGTGTGTTACATGTCTGTATAAGTGTGTACATACATGTATGCATATTATATATATTATATGCATGCATATATGTGAGAAATTGCTTGAAACAAAAAGCAATTCTGTTGGGTGCATGTTAGAAACTTGATTTTTGATACACAAGCTACATGAGACAAAGGTATTTTTATGCTTTTCCTTGTATATGTATGTGTTTCTCTCTGTTTTCCTGTATAAGCTTTTGAATTTGCGGCTGTTAGTAAAGATTGTTTGCAGATGGAGGATGTAGTGTTGAGAAGAGTTGAAAACTTCAGACTTTTGCACCGCTTCGTAATTGTCTACAGATGAAATGTTTCGATTTGATGAAATCTGTTTCAGATAACATGTCAAAACTATTTTACTTAAAATATGGACAATTGGTTAGGAAAGGGACAACCACTTTTTGAATTCAGGGGATGGAACATTTGTGTTTTGCAAAATGATGGATGGCTAACAAAAAGAATTATCAATTCTTTGGCCATAAATTTCCCATGTGAAAAGAAATGAAGTGATTTTCTTTGATTGAGTGATGAGTACGTTTAATAGTATGACTTAAACACTTCTAAATCCAAACATATATATCACACATGCAGAAGTTAAATGATGAGCTTTAAAGATAGTAGGGTTATATTCTCCCCATCCTGCTGTTGAATTTTTTGATTGTTCACCTGCAAAATCCTGAAAAAAGGCCCAGTCTGTTCAATTTATAATAGGAAGGTCTGTACAGCTTTTCCAGAAGTTTCTGAACGAATGCATTTGCCCTTCTATTTTCACTTTTTTTATGGTATTGTTGAAAGAGATGCTACAATATGCATAGGGTTTGGACTCCAAGCTTTTCCTGGTGGCATTTCAAAATAAGTATCTTTCTTTATATTGTGGTCTCTTGGTGACAATATAGCCAATATATAACACAGGCAATGGTAGGTTTAGAGGCTGTATTTCAGCAGTATAGTAGAACTATTTTTTCAAATATATATTGGAGAATTTAAACAGGAAAGTAATTAGAATAAAATGGATACTGCTTCCAAAGTAGGATAGATTTTTTTTTTCTTACCCAGTAAGGCAGACACTGTATAGACCATTTCTGTGAAAATTGTTAGAGCATTTACTGGAAAAGAAGTGCCACATTTTAATGTGATTTTTGGAGACAATGTGTACTTTCCATAAAAATTAGCCTTTTTATGTTTTGTTGTTATAATTTTGCCCTGGCAGTATCCCATATTAGTTTTATAATAAAATGGGCACTTTTTTAAAATTGGGAATGGATTGAAGGTTGAGTGGGAAAGAAGAACATTACAATGCCAAACATAATGATAAGATATTCCAAACAAATCAGGAAGATTACACTGACTTTCACACAGATAGCTTCTCAGCGGTATCTGAAAGAGTCGTTAATTTTACTCACGATGTTTTAATTAGAATTGATTTTGAGTCAATCCAATATAACTACCTAAATATTGGGAATGCGGAGATGCAAGATGGTCATGTATGTCTTCTTGGAATTAGAAATTTTGGCCGGGACAAGCCCTGTGGGGCAGACGCTCCCTCTGTGCACACAACTGGGTAAAGGAATGACAAGATGGCACTGTGTAGATGTTGCAGTGGGTGGCGAGTAGAACAGGTACCAAGTAGTTTGGGCGTGCAGTAGCGTACCAGGCATTCTTACTCAGCCTTCCTGCCTAGCACCAGTCTTTAGGTATTATTTTGATCAAAGTTGGCCTTTTCATGAAATTGTACCCGAGTGACATGCTCTAAACTTGTTTCTAAATGTTTTCTGGTTTATCCTCCTTTTTGTCCTTTTACTAGGATAGAAATGTTTGCCCTTGTCCACCAAGCCTGAATGCTTGCAATGGATGCAGCAGGTAGCATTTGAATAAAGGAGATTTGGAAATCAGATTCTCTTGTGAGTTGTGTCCCTAGAGCTAACTTTTCTGGTTGTGAAACATAGCAGGAAATCACAAGAAGATTCTTTATTTCTCTGTGGCAGAAAAAATTGTTCTCATTGTACATAGAGCTTTTCTTTTTTGCTTCCTCTGTGCCTTTCTGGTGCAGTCTCCTGGCACTGCTAAGTTCCCCTCAAGAGAAAGACGGCAATGATCTTTTATTCAAATCTATGAGTTAGGGGAAATTATATTAAAGATTAGGTACTTCTGTGTGTTTGTGCACTGCTGCATTTAGGAGGGTAGGTGCTAGGTGCCTTTTATCCTCTGCAGAAGGGTAGCTCTTCTTCTGTCCCTTTTCTTTTTTGTTCACTTCTCTTTTCATGGATTTTGGTTTTTGGAAACAAATGAACT
>NW_010579570.1:95778-122115 GCF_000705375.1 Tinamus guttatus
CACTAATACGCCTAAAACAAAAGGGCAGAGGAGAGAAAGTAAAGCACACAGTGAAACCTCATTAACCTCATTTGCGCTATTTGCAATAAGGGGCTTTTGTGATGCACCTTAAGTTTGCACCAACCCACCTAAAAGCTATCTATCTCATGCCCAGAAGAATTATTTGACTGGAGATATAACTTTGACTTATGTCTTTTAAATAGGATTTCTTTTTAATTGACTCTCCTTTCCTTCCTCTCCACACTGGCTTAAGCATGGGAGAGTTTGTAGTATGGCGGCAAATCTTGGGCAAGACCAAAAGTGTGCAGTGAGCATCTGTCAATCTGCTGTGCTGCCTTTATTTTCTGACAAGCAAAGATGAATGGAGTCTGTAGGAAGTTTCCTATGGGACACCAGTCTGTGGCATACAATAATACCTTCGCTTCTGGACAACAGCACAAAACATACTCTGCATGGAATCTTGTTCCTGGAATCAAATTCATTTGTTTCTGAAAGTTGGATTGGTCTAAAATCTCCTAGGATTAGAGAATTTGTGAAGGGAAGGGAAGAGAGGGGAGTCAAGCAAAGAGACAAAACACCTTTCTCTAGTTTATGCATGCTGGGCTACTGTGGGTATGAATCGTTCCTCCTTAAAACCTACCATCTACAGGAAAAGTCTTTGGTTGGGGTACCTACAATTTTATCAAGTTATCCTTTGTTAGCGCTGTGTGAACCAGTCATTATGGATATGATGAGATTTCCTAGGAGTTACTGGAATTTTCAAAGCAAAATACTGTCTGAATCTCAAGTATGTATTAGATAGCAAGGAGACTATCTTCTACCTCAAATCTCTATATGTTGAAGCAAGCCAAAGCTGAGTTATGCTTTATGAAAAAAGAAAAGTACACACACAATGACAAGTCAAGACATTTGTTACCTAGTAAATGACATGATTTCCTCAAGCCTGCAGCTTCTCACAACTCAGTAATCAAGAGTGATGGTGGGATATGTTTGCATTTCTGTATATTTGCATTCTGTCAGATATGAAATATGTTAGGGCTCCACTTTTGGTGCTAATTTGTTTTTATATGCATGGCCATGAGTCTGGATGGTCAAAGCCTCGCTTCTTAGGGACAGAGTGCTTTTGGCATGATTTGTAATCTTTATCTTAGTGAACACAGCTCCACTGTAAACTCACAATCTACAATGCGAACACAATGCAAATTCAAAATACAGCAGCATATAACGTGGTTTTGAGTATCTCCATCATTTATCTTAGGATAACCTCCAAGGTCAGTCCTACAGAATAATTATAAGCACAAGAAATGGAAGTAAAAGAATTGAAATGGGCTGTATTTTTTAGCTATGCTCACAAATTGGGTTGTTAAGCCTTGGATGTTTATAAATCACTACATAAACCAAGAATGCAGATGTGCAGAATGTATAAACATGAGCAAAGCAAGGAAATGGTTTGTGTATGCTCTCCCCCCTGCTTTTTTTCCCTCTCTGGATCATCATTTATATTCACTGTTTTCTTTTTCTTTTCTTTTTTTAAAGGCAAGCAATTATGGGCACCTAAACTTCACTCTGTTATTTAATATATGATACAAATTCTTTATTATCTCATCTGCCCTCTTCCACCAAGCACTGGAACACAGCTGAATTCACACTCCTATTAATCACTTGACAGAACTGAACCTGATCAACATTGGCCATTAACTCTTTGAATTTTATCCCTTTTCATCACATCTGGAGTTTTATTTCTTTTGTTCAGATAATCTGAATGCTTAACCAGTGAAACCAGAACGAGGTAAAATAATATAGGCATTCGACAAAATAATGCAGACATTCTGTGCTTAATTTCCAGCAGTGCAGATAGTATTGTTAGTGATGCAGCAGTATGCCCAAGAACCAACACACTGTATACAGCAAGACAAGCAGAAGTGCTGGAGATGGATTGGTATCCTGTAGAAAAACAGGTGCTAGCAGAAATCTGATACTTTGTGAAACCAAATAGGAGATCAAATGTATGATAATGTGAGCTTAGAAATGGATATATAGGAGCATGAGTCTTTCTGGAATAACTTCAGCTTTTCATGCAAACGCCTATTAAAGATGAGAAATGTCTGCCCACTGAAAAATGAATGAATGAAGTTTTGAGATGTGCTCTGCTTGTTACCCAGCATAAATCTCCATGCTAAACTGAAGATTTTAGCCACAGTGAATATATGTGGAGGTTTCTCAGGAATATAAAGAGAACTCAATCTCTTAGTCTAGTCTCTCTCTTCTTGTAAGCACTAAAGCAAATCTCTGTATGTAGTACGTAAGGAAATGAGAGATTTTTCAATCCATTTTCTTCTTTCTTACTGACATTTAAAACCAAGACAGAACAGAGAATGAGGAAAGTATGCACCATAAAGAGTAAACCTACATGGACATGGGAAGGAGTAAATTGACCTAGTGGAACGTTATTGTCTCTAATTCTGTGTGTATATGATTGGTTTTCTTTTTTTGATAAGTACAGTAGTCATAGTTTAGCCAGATTCTCAGTCAGAAGCAAACTGTATCAGCTCTCTGAATATTACAGAAAATGGAGTTAGAAAGAGAAGGAATACTATACATGATATAAATCTGAAGGGGAAGGAAATGACTGGTTAAAAGTAACTCTTCTCTGAAACAGAAACTTTTGGAGAGGGAAATATCAGGCAAACACCCGGATCGGGGCTATTGGAGAGATGCTCAGAAGGGGCAATTGTGCCCAAATCCTTCCAGCTGCTGGGTCTCTATGCCAGGTCAAGCTCCAGGGATCTGACAGGAGTAGCTGGGAGAAACTGCTTACAGGAAGAAAAGGGAAGGGATTTCAAGCTGCAGTGAACACTGGGAAGAGGGATGTACCAGTGTCATGAGACAATACTGACTAACTCTATGGGTTTAGAAGATGTCAAAGCGCATTGATGGTGTTAGGAACTGCAAATATGGTTTTGTGAGTATGTGTTGAACTTAGTTGCAGACATTTAGCATAGCAATATACATATTTTCTCACTGTTTGAAAATAAACACCTTCCTAAATTATACCAATACTCCTAGAATAACACTTTTTCCAGCTCTCCCAAGTTCTCAGGGAACCCTGGCCCACCTTGTAGGTGTATGAATGTGCTTGTTGTCCACAGCCACAGCTCAGCCCACCTACCCTCTTCTCTCCCTCTGAAATCAAACCATTCCTAGTACCATCCAATAGGCTACCTTCTTTTCAAGTTCTTTTTTATTGTTTTGGGGAGTGAATCTAGTCATTGATGTTTTTCGGGGCTTTTTCCTCATATATAAAAGTATCTTATGATTTTCCATTTTAAAATGCTAGAAAATAAATCTGCCTCCCCTTTTGTTTTCATCTTCTCCCCAAAAAAAAGTGAGCCATTTTTTTAAAATAATGTTTTAAGTATTTTGATACACAATATTTTAAAATAATCAACTATTAGTGTTTCAGAAAAGCAGGAAGTAAGAAGTTGCCTAACTATCGCTGATTGTAGTTAGTCTCACATTTCTAAAGATCTACGCATCTGTATGACTGTAAACATAACTAACTTTGGAAGTCTGGCTTAATGAGCTGAAAACGCAAGCTAAAGGGGTAAAAAAGAACAAAACAAAATGAAACAAAAAAAAAAAAAAACGAGTGTACATTCTAGAGCTTACAGCAATATGATATGTGTGGTAATTGGAGACAAAGTATCTTATTTTTATAGGGGGCCTCCCTGGTGTGGTTTGAGCAGAGGATAGTTCTCAGTGCTGAATATAAATAAGGGTTTCCGTATGTAACCTGACTGGAGCCCCAATTAAATCAGTAACTGCTGCCGTTATTTCCGCTGCACAGACAAACTGTGTGTAGCCCACAATGCCTAGGGCAGCCTGTCAGTCAAATCCTCATGTGCCTGCAGTCCCAGGCCATCACTGCCACCTTGCACTGCGGACAACAAATGCCATCATCTAAAAGGGTTCAGCTAGGGCTCTGATGAAAAAGCTTATTCCTGATGCTTCTGTAAATCGAGGAGGTATTAAGGGCTTATATCTTTCCAAAGAAAGAACCTTATTGCATCTCACAGTCAGTGGTTTAAAGCTGATTTGCCTCTGCATAAATTGACAAAATTGGACTAAATAGTTGAAACTAAATGTTTAAAGCCTTGTGTTTCTCATCAGCAAAGCACTGAACTGACCCGAGGCATATGCTGGAGGGTGAAGGATCAAGCCAAAGATGCACAAGTCTCCAAAATGGGCTGTGGATGGCCACTGGTTTACTGGCGAATACTATATACTGTCAGTTCAAGGGCATTAGATTACCTTGTTGCGGGAATATTGAGGAGCGGGATCTCTGTGAGAGTGAGCCAAAGACCTTTATTTAGGGTTAAACACAACTTATATAGTTCCCGATCCCGGAGCAGCCCCTGCCCTGCCCGGCACCACACGGAGCCCAGCAACCCAACCAGCCAATCAGGCAGGTGACCACGCACTGACCACTGCGAGGCCACCCAATGAGCTGCCTGGTCATGCGCTGCCCGCATGGCTGCAGCTCCTGCCCCTCGTGCTCAGCCCCCCGTCTGCCGAGGAGACGCTGCCCGGCACCGGCCCCGGGCTGACTGCAACACCTTGTCTGCCAAAATACTCCAACTCCTCTGAGTTTAATTTGGGATGGACAATGTTTTGGTAGTGCAATATATATAGTATTGAAGATCTTGAATAAATTCCTCATATATTATCTATATATAATATATAATAAATAATATATAATACAGAGGATCTCTTTAGGAGGGGATTGGTATTTAACAGTAAAGAATAAGACCACTGAGAACATCATGGGTTATTAATTCTAGTTGTTTCTTTTTTTTAAGAACAATCTATCTAAGAGTAGTGAAGTAGTATAAATACTAACTGTATAGCTTTAAAAATACCATGTGTTTATGAATAAAGAGAAGAAATAGGACACTTTTGACAGGTAATAGAATACTGCCAAGGTTATAGTGTATGCTGGAAAAAAAAAGTGAAGCTAGGTGTGTTGCCATGGTAATAAAAAATTATTGTAAGTGTTTTTGAGTTCAAGTCCATGACACCAAGTGATCATTTAACTTTACTGATCCTAAGAAGTGATTTTACAGGTTTTCTGCTTCTGGCTTGAGACCTGCATGCAGTTTCTTACATACCAAATGATCTTCTCCTGTAGATCCAAGGGAGGTTAGGCGCTGTGACTAGCATTACTCTCTTCCTTTACCATCATTTTTATGAAAATACTCTGAAGTTAGAATGGTTTACACAGCTCACTCTATTTTCTACTTTGCTGCTTTTTGAAATGCAAGTGCAGGAAGAATCCAGTTATTAACAATTTCAGGGATTGCCCTGGAGTTCTACTCTTCAGGAGGTCACAGTGGCTGTTTCTTGGTTTACAACAGTTTATTCAGGTAAATTACTAAGTCTATTGATTTGCAGTTACATTAACTTAACAAAATCTCAAGAAACATGCAGACACATGTAAGATGTCCCTACTTTGTGAAAGAGTATATATGAATACATATGTAAATCTATATGTGTAAATATATGTATATATGCCTTTAGCATAAACCTAAGACTTAAAAAAAAACCTTTATTTGTAATGAGAATCAAAGGGAAAATTAAAAAATAGTTTCTAGAGAGCACATAGCTGTGCTTTAAAAGAAACTAAAACTTGAGTATTATAGATATAAGATTTACAATAAAAATATACATTGAACAAAATTAATTAGTTAAAATGAAAAAAATATTCTTTTTTGCAGAATACATGAGGATATCCCATTCTTTCCCCCCCCCACCAAATACTGTCATGAGCATGATTTAACAAGCTTAGCTGGAAGCTTTAATCTGCAGGCATGTGTTGCGATGACGTTTTGGCTTTCTGCTTAAGTCAAAGCTTTTGTGATTCTCTTAACGCAGACTACTATTCTCTAATATACTATGTTACAATCAAGTGGTATTTATCGTAATTTACTGATTATGTTTCATCACTGAAGTTCAAGTTTTCCTAATATTTTTTTATATAGCATAGAGGAGTCATTTCGTATTTATTGTCTCTAGTGGCTAATTGTCGTTTATACGCTGGTTGATAATGTATTGTGTATTTTACCTTTTGGATAACTTGTTTTCCAGCCTAAATTAAAAAGTGCAAGATAAAAGTGGATTTCCCTTTTATCTTCTGAAAACAGTAACATGAGGAAAATTAAGCTAGCGATTAGAGGGTTCAGTGCATTCCCAAATGTCTTTATGAGACTTTTAGCAAGTCATCTCTGTTTGTCAGTTCGGCTATCTGTGACATTGAGTGAAAAGTATTAAATGAAAAAAGTGGAAAAAAAATGCAGCTATGAACAACTTTACAATTTGGCTCGATTTGCATTACCTTTGTATTAGTTTTCCTTGAACATTCAAATGCCATATTTTATTACTAGGAATAATTGTAGAAAGCTCATTTTAAGCCCCAGTGCCTGCATATTTACTGGAAGTGTTTTATGTTGATTCCTAAATTTTAAATTTGAACTGCTCTATAAGCAGTGTGGCATGAAAGAAGGAAGCTTCTATGGGCACAAGGGCTGTTTGAAATCTGGGCCGTATTAGTTAGATGCAAAGGTGTTTATAAATGTCCCATCTTTGAAAGGCTTGCATACTTCCTAGACATCAGAAATTCCAAATTTTATATATATGATATAAAAATACCATGTTATATTTTCCACTTGTTAATTGATTACCTAGTCAGAGAACCAAAGCAATTCTATAAGGAATTCTATTATAGACAAAAGCAAGACAAAATTAACTTTCAACTGATAATGTAATTTCAGCTTGTAATTTGCTAACAGATTACAAAAGAATCATTTACACACTGATGAAATTTAGAAATAATTTCCAATAACAAATACATTCAGAATAGAATTTTATGATCTCATTTATGAACAATTTGCTGACATTTTTTTCCCTAAGGAAAACATTCTTTGATTACATGTCTTTCAATAAATTACTTGTTCAACTTTAATAAATTACAATCTCAGAGACTTATTGCAAGACTTCTTTAAAGGGTATTTGGGAATCATTTTAGATTTATGAGAGAAGGACATGATGCAAATCAAAGTTTTAGTTGCTGTTATTAATGCTAGTGTTATTACAAAAGAGTCATCATGTTATGCACTAGGGATAAAGATATCATGTCCTGGAATGTCCTTTGAAGACTAATTGAAATGAAAGTTGTTGTAAGTATTACATGACAGAATCTCCCTGCTTATTAATATTCTTTTGACAAGCAGTTAATTTTAGAGAGATTATAGATAGAGATGTGTATTAATAAAATATCTAATAATGGTAGTGTTCAAGGATGAAACCACTTTAGATAAATAAGAAAATAGAACAGTTTTTGTTTTGCTAATAGACAGGAAGAACTTTATTTTCTTACCAAGGGAAAAATAATTTTTCTAATGTAAAATTTCCTGAGTGCTTCTTCTGTCTAGTAAATAACAATTGTTTAGGACAGGAGGAAAAGGAATATGCTTCAATATTTCAAGCTTGTTATTTCACAAGTCTACAAAGACAGGTAGACTTTAAGAAAAACAAAAAATATATTTCTTCTAGGCTGTTTTGAGATATGGAATCCTATATTTACATAACTCAAAATCTTGTTTGCCTAGTATGTATGTATTCTGTGTATCAGCTTGTAATGAAATAGCTTTAACTCTAGAGGTGACAAAAGGATGTGCCGTTCTTTTACACCTTGGGTTTGTGATGGCCAAAATGTGGGTGCTGGAGATAGAAAATGGAAGTAATATTTAGGGGAAGAAAAGCAGGCAAACTCAAAATATCACTAGACCAAAAACATTTTGCACTTCAAGAGTGCAAATATTATTAACCTTCGGTTCTCTTGGAGATATATTTTTGAATTAACTCAATATTCTTCAGACTATAAGTTAGGACGTCGATTATGGCATTATGCACTGGTTCATTTGACAGAGCTCCTTTTTCAAGCAATTCAGGCATCTTGTTCCCAGTTAATCCAAGTCTTTTGCATAGTGTGGGCCATATACTGCATCTTCTCATTTCTCCCCATTGTTTCTCTGAGCAAATCAGGCTCTAAAAACACACAGTAGCTATAGCATGCTTTTGTGAGTGAGTCTTTACCTTGTATGTGTCTACACATTACTGAGCTACTTGGGTTAGGTTAGATGGCCCTGAATTCCTCTGGCAATGTTCTTCCTACTGCCCTCCCACCTATTTTCCTTCCATCGCCCTGATTTTTCACTCCATCCTCCCTGCCTGTTTTCCAGAGCACTGCCCAGTATCTCTCAATCAAGGTGAAGAGATGAATGGCTTCTCTTGGAAGAAGAGAGCGTAAAGCCAGAGCACAGTGCAGTTTAATTTGTCTTCTGTCTGCATGTAAAGCAGGCTCTATCACCCAGGCTGCCAGGCGAGGTTGAGGAATGGTAGCCCTGATAGGTTTATCATGTGTTCTCATCTCTATGAAAGCTAAATGAAAACATAAAGTTCCCGGGCATTGGTTGAGAACATACTGATAGCACATTACTGCTGGCACTAAAATTCCCATCTGCACTGAACTGTCAGCATCTTTTTCTCTTAAAAGGGACAGGATGTTTGTACTTATAATCACTAAGACAGGGATTTCAAGGAAGGTGTCATGTGTCAAGACAAATTAAGTTTCAAATTTAAAATATATTACCTGAGCACTTTTTTTTTTCTTCTTTTTGGATAAAGGCTTAAAAGATTCTCTTATGGGTAAGCATACACTGTGCACGCACCACTTCTATGTTTTGATGTATGGTTTGGAAAGACGAATGCAAACGATGGTCCAGAATTAAAATTTCGCCCATTGTTTGTGACAATTAGAGCAGACGTGAGGAGAATTGGACCGAGAGGCAAACAAAAGATGAGGTGAGGAAGCATAAGAAGTCAGTGCAAGTCTTATCACCAAACCTCCTAAATTAACTTCTCTCATCCCTCTTCTTGTTTTTTTTTCTTTTTTCAGAGTTTCCTTTAACATGTCATTCTTTGTTGCAGTCTGACTCTGTTTCTCCCTCCCTCTACTCTTAGGTAGAAATATTTTTCAATCCACTCCGATTTTTTATTCCTCTTGAGAAAAGTGTGCTCTAGTTTAGCTTGTGGAAAACATTTACCAGCAGCTGACCACTCTAGTACTAGCAGCTTCACTTTATTGGCAAACCTTTATTTAATTGGCTTCACTGTCATGGCAAGCTTTGTGGAAAACCATATTGGAAAATGCAGATGTTGTTAAGAAACCTAAAGGAGTTGTTCCTCTCGATGCCTGTTTTTAATGGAGTTCAGAAGCAAACAAGACAACACTGATGAATCCCCCAATGGCCAGTTACACCATTTAATGATATCCACAGTAGGGGCTATATCACTAGTAAATCCTAGGCAGAGCTCTGGATAACTCATAAATAATGGCAGCATCACATGAAGTCCATGGAAGTCCTCTCGCATTAAGGTAGGTGTACCATGAACAGCTAGAAAAGAAGAACTAGAAATGTTGCACATAGGAAGAATGCTTTCTCTGCAGTCTTTTCTTGAGGATAATCTTAATATATTTTTCATTTCCTATTTCCTGTTTTTCTTGATACAGAATATGGGCAGTTTTTCAGTTCTGTTTTTCCCTCCCAGGATCACACAGTGATCTGGCCAAATGTCAAGAAAAGGTTGAATACAAAGATGACACTTCCCAGAGGTGAGGCTAAAAAAATACACTAGATGATTGACATTTTTGAATGGTCAGGGGGGCAGCAGAAGGAAGAACTAAGCAGGCTGTGCTTTGCTTGTGCCTTAGCAGTCCTGTTGTACCACTATTAAACTTCTGTTACGTTGTTTTTAATACCTTAGACACATGTATTCCCCAGATCACGCATTCTATAGCTTGTTAGGCTAAGCTATAGATGACTCTTACACTGAAGGGGATTGTTCCTGCTTTTGTAAACATTTTGTAAATGAATTGCTGAAAAATTCATATTAAAGGTTAAGACCTCAGGTTATTGTGAAAATGGCAGTGTAACATGTCTTTCTGAGCGGATCCTTTTAGGTATCCATTTTCATATTTTTATATACACTGCAGAGGAATTGTGTGACTCCAACTCCTAGCTTGGCTCTGGTCCTCTGTAGCAAATCTGATTGAATTTGGGTACCTTCAGCTTTTTCTTTGGAGTGTAGGACTAGTGGGTCATAAAATGACATTGTTTGTTTCTGCAGTAATATGAAAGATTCTAAAGAAAAAGAATAACTCTTATAACAACAAACAAGATAATGGATGTCTCCCGCCTAATATCAGACTGCTCTAATGTTTACCTAGGCAGATACCCCTACAGAGAGCTTGCCTTCCCCCAAGCGCTTGCTATCTCCCTTTTCAGCATTGATGTATCCCATTTCATCCTGTTAGTGGTTTTGTTTGTCTGTGTTCATGAGCTTTTCCTATCAAAAAGCAAAAGTTATTTTATGGGTTGACTGGAGAGAAGGCAAAATCATCAAATCTGGTAATTCTGGCAGTATTCCTTAACAAACTCTGAAATGTTTGGTGAGCAGAGGCTTACTCCATTCTCATCTTCCCTATCTCTTTTCCAGACAACTGTCTTTTGCATTAACCCATATGCTTACACCGTTCATACAGGTCTCAATAATCAAGAAGTAACATTGGGTTTAGAACTTACTGCAGGGCTACTCTAAATCCATCATCCTCCTGTACTACCCCTGAGACACATAAATGTAGGTCCATTGTCCTCCCTGGACCTGCCTGCTTATGCTGATATTTAATTAGGCCTGGAGTGAACAAAAATGGTGACGGGACCTGACATTCATGTCTCCAATAGATAAGGAATAGCTACACAATGGGAAGTACATTTGGAGTAGAAAGCCATCATTTGTGGTTGAAATAATAATTAAAGAAGGGCCTTGGGAAAGCGAATTGGCTATCATTTAATCTTTCTGAAGAAGCTAAATGTAATTAACTCATTTCATTTTAGGAGGTTACTAATTAGGTGATTCATTGAGTTGCAAATGCATTAAACTATTGGTTACCTGCTGAATCAGTATAGGGCAAAACTAGTCTGTGGCCTTGAGTAAACCAAATCTTTGGGAGAGCCTCTGGCCCTGGTATAGATGATTAAAGAAAAGATGTGATAACAGTGATGACAAGAAACTTTAAAAACCACCAGGAAGATTAATGAGAGCTGAACTTTTAAACAAAATAAGAAAAAAAAAAAAACACTCTGGAGCACCTTGCAACAAATTAAAAATGAGAATAGGCGAAAGCCTAGGTCCTGCAGTTACTAAATTAAAGTGCTCATCTTCTGCTATATTTTTCAAGCTTGTATTTTTCTGTCTGTACTTAATTTCTTTGTAAGCTTAATTCTTTTCCCTTTCTGTGTGTTCTGCTGGGAACATCAGCTCCTAGACTTTTCCATTTTGCAGTTAATTTTCTTGAAAATGGATCATGTCAACTTTTAAATGGAGATCAGACCTTCGGAATTCACAAAGTTGTTGCCCGTTATTCTTTCTGCTGTTCTGCATGTGGTGGTGCAGGTCCATGAAACACTAAATCAATCATTTCTCTTTACTGAGTAGTCTGCGCTTAACGTGGGATGAGGTTATGCCACTGGTGTAGCCTCATATGATAAAACTTTCAATAATGGTGGCTTCAAAATTCTCCTTTCCCATATCTCTTCCAGCTTTCTGAAACTGGAGCTATAAAAGAAGATGTGAAACATTAATCACCTAAATTAATTCCAAATATGATAGAGGATGGCCCAAGAAACTGAAAACATCTTTGATTAATAAAAACTGTTATTCTTAGGACTTCTACCTGCTTAATTAGGTTAGTTTTGATTAAATTAAATTAAATCTTTCTTTACACTCATATTTAATTGTTCTTATCTTCTTGCTTCCTCACAAATCATTGATGTGTTTGAACAGCAATTTGTGGTTAATATGTTAGAATTGTCCTACTTTGAGAAATCAGAGGATTTTATATTAAACTCTAGGAAACAATCATATTGCCTGAGCCATGATCACGTGTAAAACGTTCTGCCAGTGGGTGAGTAACAACAACATAAGTCCAACGTTGGACCCTTATCAGTCTGTACCAGAATATTTACTTCACTTGAAATCCTTGGGCCTGTATTGTTGGTAAAGGTGCTTGTCATATCTCTGCTGTCTTATCAAAGGTTAGTCATGCAAAAAAATCATTTTGAGCCACAGTTATTAAAAGGTTTTATGAAGGGGTTAGTGCGTGTCAGCCTTCTGGTTAGACCTTAAGTGGGACCTTGGGCTAATGTTTCCTCAGCTCATGAATATTAGCCTTTCCTTTGAATAGGCATATAGAAAATCATCTCAATTGCTCAACTCTTGTGGGGAAAAGTGTAAATGTCAAACTGCAGCATCTAAAGCCTTTCAATGTGGGTCACGTTCTGCATTGAAAAATGTTTATGAGCATGGCAATGTTTTTTTTCTAAAAATGCCTCCATCGTACACGGCTAAAATGCAGGCTGCTTTCACAGCCTGAGCTAGATGTATTCGGCTACCAGACACCTGCGAAATGTTTCTTCAATCCCAGCTAAACTTCTGCAGAGCAGCCCGTGCATTTGGCATCACTGTCAGCTGCGTGCTTTGACCTAGGCAGTTGGACATTCTTGTCTCCCTGCTCAGCATTTGCCACACGCTAAAAAACTGGAATGTTTGGAGGTCCCTTAGAGACCTGAAGGCTCCCTGTGTGATGGAAGCTTTTTAAAACACAGCCTGCGAGAATGTAATGAATATTCCCAGTGTTTAAGAAGACTGTTGCTGTGTCTGTCACCACGCTGCCCTTCATAAATATCTAAGAGGTATGTGAAAGAGCAGCTGGAAACGTCTCTATGCCTTACTCCTTTTGAAAAGTCACAGGGGAAAAGAGTTCTTGCCCTCACGGACATGTGTGTGCTTCTGCTCAGAACTGCCCAACCTATCTTTTTGCCAGCTTCAGGATTTAACTTCTGTGAAGTCCTGGTTTCAATATAATTTGATCAGTATATTAATGGGAATCCCTGTGTTAAAAGTAGAGTAAACAGTATGGGACTGCACATGAGACTACAAGAGATGATTTTAAGCAGTTTAATGTCATTCCTGTATGTACATGTTTAAGGAAAAGTCTTAAAGTGGATAGTCCAGCCCAGACTACTCCAAGTGAGATGCCAAATGAATGTGCATCTTCACTGAAGGGAAAGGCCTTATATCAGGAATAGCTTCAGATATCATCTGGAAGGTGTCTGGAGTTTAACATGAAATTAATAAATTAGCTATGCATGTTTGTGCACCCGGCAAGTTTCACTTCAATTCTCTACATTTTTATAAACTAAAAATATTTAAATAATCTTATTCCCTGAGTGGAGCTACATAGAGTATTTTCAGTAGTCATGACAACTCTCCACATTCCTCTGTGAAAATACTTTGCCTTGTTTTCTGCAACAATTATCAGGAGATTGTGAAAAAGGTCTGTTTTGCCCAGTTTCAGTTCTTAAATACAAGAGACAAAATTGAAACACAATTTGTAAAAGAAAAAAACATTCTCACCGATCTCAGAACAGGTGTCTCTCAAACACAATAAAATACACTGATTTTTAAAAAGAAAAAGAATAGCAATACTAAAAGTATAGTGCCTAAAATAACATATTATGCAATAGCATCAAGTTATTCATTTAGTGACCGAAGAGACGTGCTTTTAAATGCAGTGTACCATGGCAAGTCAGAGCAGGTGGAAAACGGGAAACTAGTAACTCTTGTTTTGGGAGCTGTGTTGCCTTGGGTGCGTCATGGTAATAATGCTTTTACAGGGTTAAACAGCAAAGATCTTCCACATATAGAGGCATGTGAAATACTGCTAAACTCCAAAGCACGTTGAACTAGCTAGGTTTCATTTAGACATTTGATTAAAAGCACAAGACTGAGGCTTACAAATCTCTTGTCAACAAAACTAATTTCCGCTGGGCAGTATAAGGATTTTTCAGGGTTTTGGTAGGGAAATGAGATGAAACTCAACAATTTCTCTGAGTTTTACTTAGAGCCAGTAGCTTTTTACAGAGAAGTCCCTTGTGTGGACATATGCAAAATGAAGTTTAAAGGGAGATTTTCACGCAATCCAGTGTTAATTAAACCTGTTGAATTTTATATATAAACATCTTGTCCCTTAAGTACCTGGACAGACTTAAAATGTAGGGCAGGTTGGAGGGGATGTTAACTGAACATTTATGATCATGTACTTATGTTAAAGGTGGAATGATATCATTTTTAGGAACTGAAAATAAGGAGAAGGTGGATGGGAACTGTACTTCCATTTTGAAGAGGAAAATCTATTAGTGTATTTACCAGTTTTTCATGACACCAGATGCAGCACTCCCTGAAGTTTGGTAGATTGCACCGTCCTCCTTCTGTTTCAGTCTGTCACCTCTATTGCCATGTGTATCATCTTAGCTCACAGCGCAAGGTGTTAAGTGATGTGGCTCGTACCTGGGAGTGACAGTATATATATATCTAGGGATAGAAAAGCACAAAACATTTAGCAGAGCATTCACTGCCTGTGGAAAGCTGTGGTGCGAAATTACACCATTTAGCTTGGAATAAGGCAGTGAACAAAATACCCACAGCTGGCACTCTTCATCTCTGCTTGTCCCGCGCGGGCTGCTGAATGATGAGGAGAACAAATCGACCGTGCTCTGTTCTCCTTGGATTCCTTTCCTCTCCCTCTTTCCTTACCGTTGAGCAGAAAGTTACAATTGTCACTTTAAAAAAAGCAGGAAAAGAAAGCTAACACAGTTTCTTACTTACTCAGCATACCTAAGGAGATTTGGTGAATTCCCACAGAACTTACATAGGGGCAGTTGGCTGGGCATGATCCAGGGGACGCCGGGAGGATCTCTGCTATGCAGGTGCTAAAAGACTGGTGCTTTGAAGGGTAGATGGCCCTGAATAGATGCTCTTCAATTGCTAGCTATGCTCTAAAATCTTCCTGAAGCCACTTTGTGCCTCTTCCTCTGAGTTTCCCAGCAATGTTGATTAAAATTAATGTCTTTTGAAAGCTGTTTTGGGACAAAGTGATTTTTAGTGAAAAGTACTAGTGTTATTCTGAATTCCCTAAATGTTCCTTAATGTATTATTA
The DNA here is from genome assembly GCF_000705375.1 of Tinamus guttatus. The sequence continues at coordinate 110,954 of NW_010579570.1, forward strand.
TTCTAGTGTGAATTTGCTCTTAAGCTATTAGCTTTCTATAAAATACTTTTTTTTATTTATGGGGCTTCATCATTTTTCATTTTATAACTATTTTTTTTAAGTATGAGTAGTTTTCCATATCTATATTTGGAATATAATTGTGCATTCCATAAAAGCCCTACTCTGATAAAATGTTCAACAGTTTACTGTTCAGCTGTTGCAAGTTAATCTATGAGCCATGTCCCAAGGGATTTTAAAACTTTTGAAATGGGTCTTGGGAGCTTTTTTAAATTTTTGCACAAGGTATTTTTTTTTCTATTATCTGAAATCTGGGGGAGTAGAATTTGTTTCCCCAAGACAGATCTTTATACATAATTTTAGCACCAATTCCATTTTTTCGTTCTACTTTTCTTTGCAATATTAAGTCACATGTTAGTCATGAAGTACCAATTGAAAGATCTTCTTTTATTCCTCTAAGCGATGGTTTCGCTTGATTTATTGGTGGTGAGAACACAGTACATGCCTAAGCAGACTTAGGCTGTATTACATGAATAGAAACAACCTTAAAACTGAGAATAACATGGTTACCCTCTAGTTCATCGTAGCATTTATCCAACTGAAATTCATAAATACTAATTTGAAATTCATTTGAAAAATGGATTGTGCAGGATAAGCAGACATGTGGGTGGTTCCATGTATTGGTTCCATGGTTAAAAAAAAAAAAAAGTGTTCTTAGATCTTATTCACCCCACACGCACTTTTTTTTTTTTTTAATTCTAAGTTTGCTCCATATGGGAATACTGTCTACAGTCAAGACAGAGTAATGACACCATCTTTTGAATAGTCTCATATTTCAGAATGAGAACATCTGATTTGTTTGTATGTGTAGATATTTACGAATAAGAATGCTATTTTTAATATTAAAAAGAAAGTCTCTCTGGAGAGACTGGACATCTTTGGTGTGTTTGGATGGAGATGGCACCGGGCACAAAGCACATCATGACTGGGTCTCACAGATGCTGCCAGTGTTGTTGCCATGTAAGCGATAAGCACTAATACAATAACCTTGCACAACTAACAAGTTGAAAAGAAACTACAGGTGTATGTGGTCACTGACCAGTGTGGAAGATCTCTTGTGGAGCCCCAGCAGAATTTTGTACTGACTCTTTTACACATATGCTAAAAAAATAATTGAAGAGTTGTGTGAGTTGTGAGATCAGCAAATTTGCTGCCAGCACTGGGTGGTGAAGTCATTCAGGAACTGACAGTACAGAATTGCAAGAGGATCTTAAGAGATTGACTAAATATTTGAATAACTTGGATAAAATTTGACGTAGGGGTGAGTTGAACCTGGCACATCAGAAAAAGCAATGTTGAACTTTACATATAAAATGATGGGCTCCAAGCTGAGTTGCCATTTAGAAATGAGGTCTTGAGGTTATAGTATAAAATGTCAGATCGGTACTCTGTAGTGGTTGGAAAAGTAGTTGACTCTTGTGATTAATTAGGAAAGGCAGAGAGAACACATCAGAGAACAACATTATGCACCGGAGAAAGCCAAAGTGTTGCTCTATCTTGAAAACAGCGGGCAGTTACAATGCTCAAGAGAGGGTGACAAAGGTGACCAGAGTCATGGGTACCTTCTGTACGAGGAGCAATAAAAGTGACGAGGGCTGGAACATGAGCTTGATAGGACAGACTTCCCTAAAGTCAGAAGCGTCACTGCAGGGGGAGGAGGAATTGCTCGTTTGTGGTTCCTTCCAATACAGCAAGTAGGAGACATCAAATGAAATTAGCGTCTTGTTGCTTCAGCACAGAAAAGGAAGTGGTTAATGACACGGTCTGTGGCTCCACATCAGGAGATGCTGTGGGTGATAAAATTTGACAGATTCCAAAAAGCAATTGTATTTTTTCCCTCTGTTCCCACCGAGAGCTGTTAAAAAACAAAGCCAGCAGCGCTGATGCGGGAAATCTCTGATCAGCAACTTTCTGAAGGTCAGAAGAATGTTCTGGAGAAGTATCATTGCTCACCCGGGCACTGCCAAAGAGAGGTTATTTGGCTCGATAGATCTGTATAGATAGATAGATCTGTACATAGGCATTTCCTACCTATGTAAAAATTGGTGTGGACAAAAGCAAACCCTTTCTCTTCCCTGAGCTAACTGGAAATGATGTGAGGATTGGTTTTATGCTGTCAAGAAGGGGCTAGTATGTCCTCCTCATAGGCAATCTCAGTCTAGGCTATGCAATATGTTAAATATATTCAGTTGGTTTTCAGTAGGCCTGGAACATTAGCCAAGCGAAAATGCAACTTCTTGTAGTGTTTCAAAAGGAAGCTTGTGTTTGCGACCAATATACAGAGTAAGTTGGTGCTGTTAAGGTTTTAGAAGTGCTCTCAATAGTGTTTGGTAAAGTTCCAGAGGGCAGTTATTGCTTCCTCCTAAGGGACGGTTCTAATATATGAGCTCTGTCATGGCTCATTGCTGGCACATGGCAAATGCTATTTTCAAAAGTGTTTTATGATTGAACAGAAAATCTGATAAAAGAAAGATAAACCAATCTTTATGGTTTGGGGGTTATGTGTATACTTTGTATTACCACTATTGTTAAAGATGCCAAATATTTCATAACCTGGATTGCATGCGATAGCCTCTACTTAAAACTTGTGAATGAAATTGCAAGGGCCTGATCATGTGCCATCTGGCACATGGCATATATCCAAGTGTGCGCAAGTTGGAAATAAATACAGAACAAGGCCAAATGGCTCAAAGTACTAAAAATACATATTAAAAAAATACCCAGCATATCAAGCACTATGAATTTTGTATCCTTATGGAAAGGCAGAAGGAGAAAGAGTGCACCGTCCTGACAGAAAAGATGTTACAAAAGGAACACTGCGTAGAGATAGGGACTACACTCCTAGAGCTTTTCTCCAGGCAAAGTCACATAAACAGTAATATGTGAACCCCGAGCTTCATAGTTTTTCTTTTCTGCTTCACCAATGAGTGGCTCCGCTGAACCTCAGTTCTGTTGCCTCCTTTGGGCTGCATGTGTCAGTATGGTGTTGCCCCTTGGTAATGCACTGCTTTGAAGTCTGTCACCTGCTCAGGCATTTCTGTTTGTCTGTGAGGATTATGACCCCCATGGATAAAAACAATCTTTAATTGTGTATGGACAGCCCAGGAGTTTTGCAGTTTCCGGTATTTTTCTAGTATCTTGTAGTCTCTCATGTAGGCTGCATGCTTCTGAGGGAGTGGTCTTCATCGCTAGGATTACGGATAGCAATCTGAGACTGAACCATGCCATGCTTTTGATATTTATCTAGTCACTTTTTGCACCCACACAGCATCCTTCACCGAGGATGTTACAGCGTGGCTGTTTTATTTAGATCCTACCATTTCTTTTCTTCAACTCAGTGATGATCTTAACACCTGAATGTCAGCGCCACATCCCTTATTTTAGCACAAAAGCATTAATGAGGAAACAAAATCAAGCAGTAAGATGCTATCTAGCCAGGTATCAGGTGCATGAAATCTAGATCCACACACAAGCTTGTCGGGCTTCAGTCCTGCAGGAGGTTGCTGCCATGACTCAGTTTTAGCACTGCAGAATATGAGCTGCCCTGGAAATAGTCCCGTTGATCCAGTAGTCTAATCTAGTCTGCAAAGAACTCGGTGTGGTCCAAGTGTTTGCTTATTTTGGTGAGATAAAGAGGCAAAGAGGGAACTTGCTGCCAACAGCAGCTGAGTTTCATGTGTTGGTGGTTTGGTTGCTACTGTTAGAGCTGTTAAATTATTTAAAGCAATAATTGTAGTGTAGATTACCCTTAGCCTAGGTAACTCCAGATGGGGAAGGAAAGGAAGGGTCCTTTCAACCTCCTCAGTCTCATTTTGGTGGGATTTCTTGAGCCAGAACAAAAAAGCACTTTCTAATTTACTTGGAGGAAGAAAGTCTGTTGGGCTTGTTTACCTGGCCTACCTGACTTGGACTTAAATAAATTTAACACTAATAAAATGCGTACAACCCTTCTTTGGGAACATCTATAGCATATAGCAGATATCCCTTCCATTCTTTGAAGTGTCTATGTTTTAAAGTCTCACATCTGTCACACTACCCCAGGTGGCTATTGGCTTTAGATACCAGTATACAAAACAGTCTTCTGTAAAGAAAATTACCATGGTACTGCTATGCTCTGACTCATGTCCCCTCTGCTCACGTGTCATAAATAAGCAAATGTCATGGCTCTTGTCCTGTCAGGAGCCCAGTTGTGCTCCTGTAAGAAAGGCAGTGAGCACGCTGGATGGAGGTGCTTTGAAGTGTAAAGCACTTCTTTCCGTGAATCTTTTTAAGGTAAAATAAGGCACATGTATGTGCTCTGCACAAAAGAGAGCTTAGTAATGAGGAGTTAACAAATTGCTGTAATAGTTTGCACAGGTGGGAATCAATTTCATCACATTGCCAAGTTGAGTATGACTTGTATTTTATTTTGGAGAAATCAGAGACTTTACTCCTTCATATTTAAATGTCAAGTGTGAAAAAAGAATGATTTATTCATGTGAAGTAGTCTTTCTTTTTTTTTTCCTGGAAATTGAGTATGTTTCAGATGTGCAAGTATTTGTATTTACCTTCAGGGTAATGAGGGTCAAAGTTAAGGCCGTTCCTTAGATCACCCTATACAGACTTACTATCCCCAGGCATGCAAAATAATGACTTGAGCAAATTTGCTGCATTAATGCCTACTGCAGATGCGATAGGCATTACCAAAATACGCATAATAAATAAAATATGGTTAAATGCTACGTTATAAAACATTCAGACATCACCACACAAATTACAAAGAGTAAATAGCTCAATAAACAGTTTAGGTATAAAAGGAAAATCTCAATTAATGGTAACAGGAATGAGTCAATTAACAGCTGATTATGCGAGTCCCTAGGTAGCTGTGTCTCTTAATTCCCTATAAGTGGCTGGTTACTGGATTTTGGTCTTTCCATTCTGCTAGTTGTGAAAATCATACTTGTGCATATGCTAACCAAGCCTTGACACCAAGAGCCAGCCCACTAGCAGAGTTCAGGCCACCGTGCACTGCTGCCCTGTGCCTCTGGAAAAAAGGCCAGGGACGGTCTTGGTTTGGTAGTAAGGGCTTGTGAATGACTCATATTCAAGAGGGTGTTTGGGAATGAGTGTCTAAGTGCAATCTGGCTGTTCTTGAAGCCCAAATGTTGATGTTTCATGATAAATACTCTGTCATAGGCCATTGAGAAATCTGTGAAACCTTCAGCAAAATCAGGGCTAGGAAGTCTATGTTCTTTTCTGTTTTTCTCAACAAAGTACTTTGCTTCTTGTCCTTTCATTTTCATTTTCCTTCTATTTTTTTGAAAACTATTTGCTCTGTTACCAGAGTGGTCTTTATTTTGGCTTTTTACATAAATTCATTTTATATGAAGAAGAAGATTTGATAGCTGATTGCTAGGTAAGAAGCACTTCCTATAAAACTCAAAAGCACAGCTATATGTTTTGGTTGTAAAGTTAACATCACTGCATTTCCTGGTTAGCTCTCATGCAGCAGTAGAGTTTGGTGGAAGTTAATAGTTTCTTTGAATGCACAGTGAGCTTGGTCTTTCACTTGTTTATTAGCCTTGTAGAACATTCGTATAAGTGAATGTGATGACATTTAATGTTCAAGGACAAAGTATACATTGTACTTTATGTTGAAATACGAGTCGGTATTCCTAAGACTCTAAATGTTATTGAATACATTTGTTGCACTGGCATCTCTATAGAGACCATAATTGGAAAAGATGCCATCAGAGCAGTTGTGCTCTTCCATAATTCATCAAGAAACCAAATACTGAATATGGTAAAAATCAGGGACCACTTATCCAATAACAATAAATCAAACTGAAAAAAAAATGTATTTGGTTGTGAACTGAACTGCATTAAAAACCCATCCCCTCTGAATCTTTAAAAAAAAAAAAAAAAGGAAAGGAAAAGAAAAGAAAAGAAAGATAGACTTTCTTATGCTTTTAATAGCAAGTATGCTGCAAAATAGAAACGTAAGTATGAAAGATAATTTTCAGTATAATTCTGCATTATAAACTACTGTAGTTTCCCTTTTAAGGCTAAAACAGCTTGTTGCAAGTGAGATACTTCACTGCCATAATTTTTATTAGATTTAAGAAGGATTGTTAAATAGGATTGTTAAATTTAATTCTACAGGGAAATTAACTGGAACAAGATTTCAGATTGCTCTAAGAGAAGCACCACTGTGCAAAAACAGGTTTATTATAGACTGTAGCTCTCAATGCCAGTGTTGTCTGAACCCTTCTTATTTGATTTATGGCATCTGCTTTCCAACATCCTTGCAGTTCCTGTTTAAGCCTTGCCCTTGTATTGTAGTTGCCAAATTGCAGAAAAGGGATTCAAAAATCTTCTTGTATAGGAGGAAAAAGTACAAGAATGAACAGGAATGTTTGATGAATGTTTTACAGAAAACGCATACAGAAAAGCCTAGGGCATGCATGATGAGAGGATTTAAATAAATGTGTTTAACTCTAGAAATCAGTTATTCTAGCTGGATAGAGCATGAGCACAGGTCTGTGTCTTTGAGGAGTAGGGAGACTGGGTCAATGAGTTGATATGGAGACATAGGTCTCATTTAAACTTAGCTATTTTTAGTAGTTTCCATGTGAAGGGCTGACTTGGTGTGATTTCTAGAGATTTGGGCTTTAAAGCTGTTTTATTACTATTACTTGTACTGTTTTTGCCAATGCTCTATGATAAGCATACCCTAATTCTTTTGCTTGTTTCCCCCTTATATTAATAACAAACTAACTGAAAATAGAAACAAAGGAGACCGTCTTCAAAGTAGTTATTTAACATTCTAGTAGAATGTTAAATACAACTGGAAATCTTGATATACATGAGATGCTGAAAGTAAGAATTACACTTTATTTCTATTGATGAAATCCTGAAAGGGACCGTATAGCTGATTGGTTGTTTAGGGATTATGGACTCTTTTCAGTTTGACTTGAATTGTTGTATTAAGTAAAATAATAAACCCCAAAGTGCCATTGGTATAATAGAAACAACATATGCATGTGTTGCATCAGAAAAGTAGTTGCATTTTTCTCATTTTTCTGATACAATGTGAGCAAAACTTAAGAGAGACAGTAATGTGAAGATTTCCTTGCCTTGGTGATTTCTTTAAAATTATTTCTGAATATTCCAGATTTTTTTAATGTTTACTTTAAAGCATCTACAATGTTTTAAAAAATTGGCATATGGAATGCTCACTTGAAGTAACGAGAGTTCATAATGGGACACCTTGGTTTTAGAATTCAGTCCAACTTTTGTATTTTTGTGTAGCTCTATCCCTATCTTGTCTATAACTAATCAGAAATGATGATTTGTAGGTCAGATTTAAATTATTCTTTTGCTAAAGAAGAAATTTCTCTTTTAAATTCCACTCTCCCATGCCAGTTCTAAATTACTTGGCTCAGTCCCTAATTTTCCTGATAATTTGTTTTCTCCTGTTTGTGTCCCGCACTACATGCGTGATGCCTAATCGAGGCACTTTAGATGAGCACCCAGTCCTGCTGAGTTTGCAGGAAGATTGTGAGCTTCACATGAAGACATGAAACTGTTGTTCTGTGTGTTTAGGCACAGAATCCTGAGTATTTCATCCTTCTTCCCAGGCTGTCAGCTGTAAGGTCATTCAATATCTGTATTAAAAATGGTCATTATCATTCAAGTACTTCATGGAAAGATCCTGAAAAATTAAAATGGTTGTTTGAAAATCCTGAAGCTAATCTGAATTCATTCAGCTATTTGTTTTTCAAATCTAGCTGAAATATGACTCAGAAAAGGGCTTCATGCCAGGTTTCTCAGGATGCCTGAAATGAAATGACCTCTGTCTGCTTCAAACCAGTATGGGAAGGTTTTTATGCGCTTTTTGAAGTAAAACCATTAAATATATTTCTGTTAGCGCAATATTGATCTTGTACTTACTTGAAAGGTCTGACCAGTCTTTCACTGAGCATGAGCTGAGTTCGTAATGAAATCCAAAACACAGAGAACGTCTTGTGGTTTTGAGTTTTGCTGCAAACATGAGCACGGCTTTAGTTAGAATCCTTGTTATCAGACCAGATTGTTGCTTTTGTTGTTGTTCTTTGAGTATGAACTGCAGTGCTAAGACCAAGGATAGTAAAAATCTTTTCCTTAACTATATAGCAGCTTTGAACTGCTTATTAATGGCTGGTATCCTTTGGCATGTTGTATTTACCCTAGGAAAACATATCCGAGGAGAATAATGACCCTACATTATTAAATAGGAAGCTTTTCTCACTTAGTGCTTCTGGGTGTTAGTATCTAAGCCTGCACTTGCATCAGTTTGATCAAATGACTGCAATTCCCGAAAGAGTTTGTTCATAGAATCACAGAATGCTTAAGGTTGGAAGGGACCTCTAGAGATCATCTAGTCCAACCCCCCTGCACACGTGGCACAGGACTGTGTCCAAGCAGGTTTTGAAGATCTCCAGAGAAGGAGACTCCACAACCTCTCTTGGCAACCTTTTCCAGTGCACGGTCATCCTCACTGTTAAGAAATTTTTCCTTAGGTTCCTGTGGAACTTTTGATGCTTCAGTTTCCAGCTGTTTCCTCTAGTTCTGTCGGTGGCCACTAGTAAAAAGAGGCCGGTCCTATCCTCCTCACTGCCTCCCTTGAGTTACTTATAGACACTGATCAGGTCCCCTCCCAGCCTTCTCTTCTGCAGGCTGAATAGGCCCAGCTCTCTCAGTCTTTCCTCATAATTGAGAGAACTTTCATCCAGTATTACAAATTCCTCCTTCTTTGAAGCAGATAAAAACAATGGAAAATGCATGGAATCCTGTGTTCACCCAGATAGTTGGAAGAGTAATATTTTGAATTAGATTCTATTGCCCAGTATAATGGATCTTCCCAAGGGACAGAAGGAAGGAGTGTGAGAGTATCAGGATCTAAAGTTCTGTACAGAAACATTTTTAAAAAATATTTAAAAAAAGGAGTTTTAAAAAAATGAGTTAAAAAAAAAGTTAAAAAAGAACAAACATGGTTTGCAGATTCCACTTAATACTTACGGTATATGAGAGACAAAAGAGGCATAAAACCCTGACCAAATGAACTTTTAATTGTTTTTCAGGAGATGGGAGTATCCTGATCCCTGCCCCCAAGGAGTTAGCAGTAATTTGCCCTCCTACTTGGAGGGCAAGAGGATAATAGGATAATCCTTGGTAATAGGATATGGTTATGAAGTTTTCAGTAACACAATAATGTAAACAGTAACTGTTAGTTGTATTATGTATTTCTTGACCAACTGAGTTTGAGTTTCAAGAGTGGGTTTTACTTTCAACGTAGTAAATTCAATTTTAATCCTAACAACTGTATTATTTTTAGTGGGTATTTATGTGATCAGGTGTCCAGAAGCATTGAGAAAAAGTGAACACGTAATTGGGAGAATGTGATCAGACAATGATGACTGTTAAGTGATAAGTGATCCAAATATTTAATTTTTCATGTTTTTAATTGATTCTTAATTCATTTATTATTTATTTTAAAGCTTGACTTTCAATAGCGTTTTTCTTCTGCAAGAAGAGCTAATTTTGGAAGAGCTAATTGGAAGAGCTAATTTTTTCTATCCCTCTACTAGCATTGCTGTCATTGCTACAGGTTGGATTTAAAATAGACCTACGAATTGTATAAATAATGTATTCCAAGATAGTTGCTCATAGAAGTAGCACCTAGTTATGTGCCGTTAACTAGTGAAATTGGATTAGATGTGTAGTACAGACCTCCTCAATAGGATTAAGAGTGGCAAAAATTGGACAGGTTTCCAACAGAACAAGGCAGGATGTCAAGCATTCTTTGTAGATATACAATAAAAAAGGATAAGATCATATATGCTGGCTTTTAGAATGAGAAACTGGAATCCTTTTAGTGCTTGTTGTCCATTTGAGTAAACAGAATTTCTCATAAAGGCAAAAATAATTGTATTTATAACTAACTTGTTAATAATATGGAGTAACTTCTGATATTATTTCTCCCATTAATACAGGCTTCAGGTTTTACTTAGCTTCTGTCATTGCTGACTGATCTGTTTCATCACTTGACTCCACTAGCTCTGATCACCTAATATGTATCTTGTTAGACTCTCTGAATCCAAAGCCTGCCTTGTACTGTTTAGGTTGTGATTCAAAAATCATAGAATAATTTGATTGGAAGGGGCCTCTGAAGAGGTCATTGCGTCCAATCTACCTTGCCCAAAGCAAGTTGAATTCCAGTTTAGATTGCTTGTGAAATTACTAGTTTATTTGCATAGTATGATGACCTAAAGTCGAGTGTAAGCCATAGCTTTAAACACACGGAACACCGCTACTGTTTTTCTTTGTACATCTCTTAATCTTATAGTGTGGTCCTTTCTGCATTGCTTCTTTCTTACTGCATTTACAGTTAAATATAATTAAGCAGGACAATTACAACTATGTTTGTGCTTTTTTTAGAATGGTCTGAAATCAACCAGTCTTGCTCTTCCACAAATTTATTTTCGATATCAAATTGCTAGAAAATTACATCTAAAAATCCTGAGAGTCAGGAAATCTTTGCATAGTAAAGGACTTCAGTTGTTAGCCTTCCATGAAGATCTTTGTTGGTAAGACAATTGGAAGACTTCAGTCAAAACTGCATATGCAGACTAACATTCCTAGATTTTTACATTCAACTTGCTTGAAAACAAAATAATCCTCCTTTATGAGTAGCTCAGTACTGTCACTGCAATTCCCTCCTCTGTTTCTAAAGCAAGGTACATTCCCCTGCAGATATTCAATTTTCAAAGGCATGGAACTTGTGAAGGAAACATTATAGATTCAATTAAATCGTATTGAGAAAAACCTCCCAGCTCTTGGTTTTTTATTCTATTCAGTAATAATGGCAGGGAAGCATATGTTTGTAGAAGATAAGGTGGTAGGTCTGACTGTTATATAAGAAGTTAGTGTTCAAGCTGATTCTGGTGTGCTGCTAGGGACAGTGCCATTGGGCAGCTGCTTAGATTTCTCTCCCTGCCATCAAGGTCAGACTTGCCAGTAGGACTCTGGATTTGTTCTCCTTTGGAGAAAATCAGGAGAATTTGCCTACATTTCAAGGTGTCAAA
>NW_010579570.1:122126-155246 GCF_000705375.1 Tinamus guttatus
GCTCCCCAGGAGCTGCCTGAAAGGCATTCCCATTCCCATGGCAGCCTCACGTGCCTGGGCTGGTAACCTGCCCTTCAACATCAGAGCCTGGGAAGCAGCACACTGAAGATAAATGCCCAAATCTGCGTGCGTCCCGCTTTGGGATTGAGTCCCTGGGAATGGTGAGCTCAACTCACCCTTTCCCTGTTACTCATTTTAGAACTTTCTCATAAGCCCTTGAAGCAAGTGAACACAGTGTAAGCAGCTTGGTATTTGAGACGATGGCCCTAGCAAAAGACTTCTGCCTTCAAGTTCCTGCTGCTATGATTCCAGAAAAAAAAATTAATAAATGATGCATAACAGTCAAAGCCTCTTTCTGGTGTTCACTGAGAGTAAAGTAGAACACATACTATGTAAAATACAAATGCATACATTGTATAAAATATGGAAATTTGAAAGACCGGTGTACCTTAATTAAACAGAAGGAGAAAACTGAAAGTTTTCCGATAATGTTATGATAATTGAACTATGAATCCATTCTCAGATGGCTGTGAAATAAATTGCTATGGATTTGCAGTAAACTCAGCATGTGGCTGTGTAACTGGGGAAGCAGATTTGAAGATATTTCCATGATGGCATTTCATTAAAGACCCTTCCTTTACTGGCAAGGGGTATTAATGGCAACTATATGAATGGGAAAAAGAGCAATAAATTTGGTTTGAAAAGCAGGTGTCAGTTATTCGTGTTTAATTTCAGTTTAAAGTGACCTGACTTTTTAAAAATAATTAAGTCGAATTCCGAGTTGATGATCATGTCAGTTTGGGTTAAATTCAAATTTGCAGTTGCAGGGTCTCTCTGCTAGTTTCAGTTAAAAATGGTAGTTGGGATGTTCAGCACTGTTGCATGCCTGCAGTGTGGCGCAGAGCACACGTTCCTGCCCTGTTCCTGAAAATGGTCTTACCCGGTGGTGACTGCACCTTTCTCTTTTCATATTTAATAGAGACATTTTTTTAATACTCTTTCTTGAAATCTACACAGATTGGTTATGTTGTTTTTCTCTTCATCCTCCATCCAAAGCACACTGTCTTTCTACAGGTCAAAAGATAACATTTCTTACAGCACAGACTACAGTAGCTCTGGCTGGTAGGGTCACAAGAAGCTGGCTCTGCAAGAAATCTTGCACTGATATTATTCTCCTTTTCCCAGTGCCTATAATATAACTGTGAATCTTTAGACACTTGGCTTTTCTTAGTTTGCAGCCCAGTTTGTAGAGTAACTCTGAAATATATAAACTCTACGAATCTCCTGCTTTCATTTATCTTTTTGTTTCATAATTTGACCATTAGCTTTTGGAGGAAAGAAATAAGTGTCATCTTAACACTTAAATGGCGATTCAGTCATTAGCATTTTTCCCTCAAAAAAAATCCTCCAGATAACATATCCTTTTTTAATTATCATCTACCAGGATCCCACTATTTGTTTCTTTATTCTGTTAGAATGATTTTATCATAAGCATCTGCTAAACACTAAAAGAATAAAAGAAATCCATATTCTTCCTCTGCTGTAGAGAGGTTTAGATCTGTCATCTTCACTGTAGAAAGCTTAAGTGAAGCTTGACATTTGATTTCATCTAACAGAAAAACAATAGAGAAGAGGTTTTTATTGGAGGCAAGTTTGAGAGAGATTAAAATGAAATGAATTATAGTCTGGATCTTTTCTCAATAATTAGTATAAATCAGTGCTTTCATAGCACAAAATAATAATAATAATAAAAGAAACTAGACTCTAACTTTTGAGTCAGTTTTGAGATTCTTGTGAAAATTAAATACATGCAACTACATTAGGGTATTAAAATATGCTTAAGCCTGGTCGTTTTATTAGTATTAAGCTTTCATTTATCTTTCTTTTTGAAAAGCCGTGGTTTTCATACCCACCTCCCCCCTTTATGCTGTATGTATATGCTCATTTTAAGTAAGTAACCTTGATGAAGTGTGACATTGTAATTTACTTAATTTTCTATCACCTGTTTTGCTTACTGAAAGGTTAACTACTGCAATATTTACATGTCTAATAATATTTCAAAAAAAAATCCAACAAAAGTGATCTTACAGAATTTGTTTGAACTATAGATTTAAAAATTGATAAATAGCTATTTTCTTAGGTATTTTTATGTGTAAGGAATGAGAGCTCATCTTTTTTATAATCAAAGGGAATAAGTGAATATTGGAAACAGAAGGAACATTGATGCATTCTCATGCGTCTCTGTCCTGGAGGTAACCTAGGACTCAAGGGATTCAGAGAGCAGCAGAATCTGCATTGAACTTTGTCAGATGTTACACCAGAAGATGGAAGTGTGGCTGGGAAGTCTGGCTTTCAACCAGAAAGGTGTTGAAGGAAGGAGGAACTGAAAGATCTAGGAATACCTGGTTACTGCAGGGACAGGACACTTCTCAATACCTAAATGAGGAAATGTGGCCAAGACCGGATATTGTTTGCCAGAGGCCTCAAGGAAGTTAATAAGGGACATAAGAAACTATTAATTGCCCTGTTGTCTCTTATATAAGCTCAGGTTCTAGAAAAATGGAAGATGGGAAAAGTGACAACAATTTATGAATGATTCCAGGCAGAGTCTGAAAATAAACTCATTTTCTGAATTTAAGGCAAAATATTATTTTTTTAGAAAGGATATAAAGTACAGAAATAATTCATATATGGAGAAAACTCCACATGTTTTTGCAGTTGAGCTTACAGCTCTTTGTAAGAGTCACTAGCATATAGACAAGTAGCAATCCATTTGATAAACCTGAATTTCAAAGAAGCTTTTGACAAAACTCTTTATTTTAAAGAAACTAAGCTGATATGGAATAAGAATGAAGGCAATACCATTATGTAGTCAATGATACCCCTTCACCTATTAAGTAATGTGTACATTTTGGTGTAGTTACCACATCTCAGAAAGGATATAGTAGAGACTATAAAGAAGGCTGAATGGGAGTGACAGTAGAAATAGGACAAAATTTAGTGTATCATCTGCACAGGGGAAATTCACAGTGGTAGGAAAAACACTTTTTAATTATATGTAATGTCTTTACAAGTCACCTGGATACAGCAACGTTACATGTGGCTGCCTTGAGTACAGTACAGGAGATGAGTTTCTCGTGCTCAGGGCCTAAACTCCAGCTTCTGTGTCACGCTGAAGTCTGTGCTGACACTTTATACACAGGAGAACTTCCCTTGTAGAACAGCGTTAGCAGAAAAACTCTGGCTCTGGAGCTGTCTGAAGTCAAATCTAAAATTCATGCCAATATGACAATTTCAAATGCATCTGCTCAAAGCTGCCCATTTTTAATTTTGTTGTTCACAAATTTACTACAATTCTTAGGACAGAGTTGCTCAACTGAGTACAAAAATGACACGTACTGCTTTGCTTAGGGTAAGTCCCTACCAGATTGTCCGTAATAAAGCCTTACACTTCAAGTCTGAGAAGCAAGCCTGTGCCAAAATCATTATTAAGTTTAATTCTTACACTACTTATATTCACATTAGTAAAGAACATAAGGGAGCCTTATTACTGTATGAAGATTTTCACTATTCCACATAAGCTACTGGGAAAAATGAGCCCTAATAAGATTTTTTTGAGCTTGTGGAAGAAAGAAGCAGATTCTCTCCTGGTAAAAATTGACATTTCTCTAATAAAGTCAATGGACTAAGCCAATTAACAGTAGCTGAAGGTACATTCTCGGTATGTTTTCCTTTCCTCACACACATCAGTTACTTGCTTTGATTTCATACCCTTTACACAAATATGTAAACATGATTAATCACTATGAATTATTAAAACAGAACTTAGAAGGTAAATCTTCTGCAGAATGTCTAAAGCAGATAAGGGCTGTGCAAATTGGTTCCAAGTAAACAGAATTCCAGAAACTGGGGCAAAACTGGGCAAGTAATTAGATACCAAGTGTGGTAGAGATGCATTTCCAACTCTGCATGTATGTGCAAGTGCCCTTAATTGCTCATATGCAATGGCACTGCTCAATGCAGTGGCAATAAAGTTTGCCAGCTGGTTTGCAGCAAATACTCAAACATCACTTTGCCTTTCTAATCAGACCATGGGGATAGTAAGTTCAGAGCATAACATCCAAAAGGTCATATTTGTTCCTTGAAATCCAGAAAAATATCTATGCTTGCTGCTAGGTATCCCAAATATCAAAAATATTAAGATTACTGGACAAAGCAAAGAAAAAGCTCCAGCATTTTTATAGCTATTTGCCACCATGGTGTCTGCTAACACTACCCTCTAAAATAAATTGAAATAATTTATAATACTGCTCAGTGTGTCAAGTATACTTGAATACATCCAAGGTACAGCAGGGTATATTATTTCTCCTAAGAGTAATATTATGAGTTTTGTCAGAGTAATAATTTTAATTAACTGTTCATGCTGAGACAGTTTTCCCTCCCCTGGACCTAATCATTAAACAGTATTTTAAATGACATATTAAGTATATGGTGCTGAAATTTAATACTGGTGTCAAGTCAGAAGTCTGCATGCTCTATGGAATTTTCAGTATAATTTTACAGTGCTAACAGTGTAAACTCCTATGGGAATATCCTCAATAAAATCTAGGTGTGTGTCTACCATTTGTTGTGCATGTTATCCTGTTGACATTCTGCACTAACTCAAACTTAGGGGCAGAGTGCAGAGTTTCTTTCAGTAAAAGACAACAGCATCAGTGCTAGGATAAAAGTTCCCAGTGCTAATTAGAAAAGTGTCTGTGACTATTTGGTAATAGAAATAATGAAATTTAAGTGGGGAAATCTATTTAAACTAAGACTTTTAGCATATTTTGTCAAGTTTTATTGTATCAAAGGACTAGCAATAGCATGGCAGAGAAAAAAAGAACTACCTATTAATTTTTATGTAAGCCAGCATCAGTAAAAACATTACATAAACATGACACAGTTTTTCTATTTTACAATGTCAAAGCAGTTGCACTCTAAGCCCGTCTTTTGCTACTTGTGCTTAAGTTTTAAACTTGAACTTGTGGGGTCTAGATATTTGCCTTTTGAACAGAGAATAATATCTAACCAATTCAAAGACGTATTCTCTCTTAGAATTCTCTGTGCTCTAAGAAGCGCTAACTCAGATGTAGCTTAGACACACAGAGCTGGTGTCATTGAGTTCTGTTTCTCTTAGTTCCATAGAGTAGATGTTTAATCCAGCAGTCCATAGACTATTTTTTCTGCATACACCTATTTGCCACTAGACAATTCCCATTCTTGATTTTGACAGTGAAAAGTCAAAAGTCTTAAGTATGGTGGACCTCAGGAGAAGACTATGAGAGCTTACAAGGCAGCACCAATGAGCTAGTCTTTCAGGAGCTACTCTTGTATCTGAAATATTCCCTGAACATCCTGGTCAGGTAGCCTTGCCTAAGGAATATCAATAAATTACACTACAAGGGTCTCCTATTGCAATCCTTGTATTTATAACTCAAAGGTCATCCTAGACTGCCATGTGATTTCCTCCATAAATTTATGAAGTTCTGTTTCAAAACAATCTAAATCCCTTACATCTATTGTCCAGTTTGCCAGGCCATTTCTGAGTCCTTCCCTGAATGGTTAAAGAATATTCTGCCATTTCTTATCTACTTTTATTCATGAAAACAGAGAGCAAAAGAGGTGAACTAAAATAGGCATATGTAAGTATACAGTAGGTGCAAATGTACTGCACTGAACTTAGAAAAGGTGATATAAAGATAATGTTTTGGAGAGACAGACAGTTTTGGCATAGGAAACTGTATTCAAGAATTCAGTTGAAGTTTTGCTTATAAATTTACTGCCTAGTAATATTTGTGAAGAATTTATTCCTTGGAAAAAGTTAAGGACGACATCTCATTCCACTTGTCTCTACAAAGTAATGCTCATAGACTGTGAGTGTAATGCTTATTTCACCTTCGTCTGACAAGACAATATTGTAGTCATATAAATTAGTTAACTTTCATGTCTATTGCTACAGTAACCTAAGTTTGTCAGGATTTATAAATAAAACACCATTCATAAATCAGGGCAACTAATTGCAAGTCTCTGGTTTTCAAATAATAGTCTTGTTTTCCAAAGGATTTTGTTCTCTTAGACAGCAGCAACACAATTGTTATAACACGATTTCTGTTTGTAAAGAAACTAACTCTCCGACTGAATGCTCCATTGATTTGCCTGAGTTTGTGTCTATCAGAATATCTGCTTGTCTTTTGCTTACAAATTAAGTGACAGAACTGAATAATGTGACTGTTACCCTGTCAGAAAGTGAACTTTTTGCAGGATGCAGTTAAGGAAGTCAAATAACAGATTCTGCTTACAAGCAGTTAGTGTGAGCTTTGATAGCTGTGATGCGTTTTTAGAAATGAACAGGTAGCACAATTTCTTTCAAGACTCTCTAAAAGTAGCTTATTATTATTCTCACTGGTCAAATCTAATTGCTGTATGTGGTTGAGATAGCATGTGTTTATGAAAATGTATGTTGCCAAAGCCCTCTCCTCCTAACGTATTTTGCACATGTATTTTTCTACACTTTGCAGTGGTGAACGCCCCTCCATCCATGACTGTAACAATTAGTATTTGAACAATTCACGACAATAACTAAGCTTTTTGAGTACAGATATACGTGTATGTGTATGTGTGTATATATGCATGTGTGTGAGACTTCCATGCAAGATTTCAAGATTTAGATAGTCTCTTAGTCCTCCCATTCAGCCAGTTCTTGAGAGGAACTTTGCATTAATCTGCTTTGTTAGACAGACTCTCATGAGTAGCCTATGAATCACAGAAACCTTCACTGTCTTCATGGCTTAGAGATACTTGCATCAATTCCACATATAAATCCAATCTTTAAAAATAAATTAGTTGTTGTTTTATGAGAAGCTAAGCTAGCTTTTGGTTATCTGTGTTGGTTATCTGGATTATAGAAGACAAAATCCAGATCACTTCCCTCTGACTGTTTCCCTCTTCTTAAATGGACCATGAATATTCTCCTGCTTATTTAAATGGTTCTGTTGACGTGTCCTCTTTGTGCTTAATTATACTAGAAATTCACTATTAAAATTAAGGATTGGCAATTCAGGCTTCTTGCCAAGGTGGTTTTTCCTCAGATACACTGCCCAGCCAATAAGAGTTTTATATACAGTTGCTTCTTACTAGCAAAGTGCTGCTTTCTTCCTTTCTCTCTTTTTGATTTTCCATCATGAGTGTGTCAAAAGGCCGTTTGAGAACTAATATTCCCATGCCTGTCTCCCAGTTTAGACCTGACTTCATTGTTTTGCTTTAGGAGCATTACAATGAACATCAAAATACCACACCATGTTTCCATACCTCTCACAGCTTACAAATGTGCCGTGCATTCTTACCCACAAATCATAGCTGAATGTGAACTCAGCTTACCACCATGGGAGCCATGTACACACCATATTATAAGCACATAGAAATAGAAACTGACTATTTGTTTCATTGACTTCACATGACTTGGGAGCATATCTGAAAATGAAGTGTGAAATGCAAATATATGTTTCTGTATATATATACCTGGACTATAAAGGGGCCAATCACACTGATCTTCCTAGAGAGGGAAGCCTCTTCTGATTATTTTTGAGGAACACTGATTTCTTTATATTTATTTATTTATTTATTTATTTTCTTGTATTTCAGATTTTCCTTCTAGTGTACTTTACAAAATATCTAAAAGAAAGAGAAAGAAAAAAAAGGCAGAGGAAAGGATCTGACAGAGTGGAACAATTATATATACTGTCATTTCTGTCCTGTCTGGGTATTTTGTGCTAGCCATGTTTAGGGTAGGCTTTCAATCACATGTGCAATGAGTACTCCATTGCTTATTCACCTCCAAAGTTGGACATAACTTCCTGATAATAAAGTTAGTTTGGATGTAGCAGCCAGTCTCCTGAGCTGTGCTGTGTAGCCACATTTTCAAGAAAGTATTAGCCATGGTAGAAAGGTGAGCAATTTGAGAGAATAAGCCTTTTATATTAAACTTTTCCATACATAGACTTACTTGTGTGCTTGTGTGTTTCGGTGAATGGAGACTTGCAGACTTAAGTTGTAAATGTAGAGAGTTCCTCCTTTTCTACAGTGATGTATATGATTTTAACCACATGAAACTCCACATTGACTGAGTGGTGTAGCTCAAATTCTCTGCAATAATTTCCTGAGAGGTGGCTAAGTATGATGTTTTTTTTTTCCTTTGCTATTTCGATCACCTTAGATATAAGATACAGAAAGCTGGACTTTTGATTTAAATAAACTCAGAAGCTCAGTGTCACACCCAGAGAAATTCATTGTGTTTAGTTTCTTGTCAAAATCAAGCAAATCTTTCAATCCTCTCTCATTAAGATACAAAACTATGAATCAGTTGAGTGTGTGCAGTTAGCAATGAACAAGTTAGCGATCCTTCATATGGGTATAAGGCTCCTTGTTCTAAAATTGTTTAGTTTATTTCAATTGAATTATTTTCTGAAATCTTTAGGTCCCTCTTCTCTTCCATAGGCACTTAACTTGCTGGGTTATCTGAAGCTTTCATATTCCAGAATCTGTGCTGCAGTCATCTGTGCAGTCTTTTCTTTCCTTTATTTCTCCTACAAAAAATCTTGATGTTCTAAATTTTAGCCCAGTCACCCAGATCTTATACAACCTAAGTCTCCTACATATCCTGCCTTTCAGCAGAGTTCAACCAAAATTGAATTCCTCCACTGCTGAGAAACATTTATTCAGGACTTCTTCAGAACACTGTGTTTGATGGGCAAGAAGAAAGTACTGTTCACAGGTCTTGCATCGCCCACTTTTTCAGTTTTCACAAAGACCTGTCAAAGGCATCAGCTCTTGTGCCTGCAGCTAGAAAGCGTGAGGAGAGGCTGTTTGAGGGAATTGGATTTGTTCAGCCTTCAGAGAAGCAGGCTGGATCTTATTGCTGTCTATGGCCACATACTGACAGGATGTGGGGAAGATGGGGCAGACTCTTCCGAGGTATGGCAAAAAAGATAAAAGGCAGCAGACAGAAGTTCCAGTGTGAGAAATTCTTTTTAGATAGAAGGAAATATTTCTTAACCGTAAGGGTGATCAAAACTAGAATTTGTCATTTGGAGCTGTTCTGATATTTCTGTCCTTGAAATAGGCTTAACGTGTCCTCAAGCAGTCTGCTCTAATTTGACCTACTCTGAGAAGAAGTTTCAACCAGATGACCTTCGGGAGGTCCTTTCCAAGTTAAATTAATGTTTGATTCTATAACTTATTTATTTATTTTGTGGTAAGTAACGGTAATTTTGGTATTTATTTTCCCATTCTGCGGGGTGTCACTAAAGAAGCCACTCTTTATGGATATGGAAGGTAACCCTCACACATGCACACCTTTTAAAAATTTTAGTTCACTCCTTTTCAAATTCATCCATCATAATTTTTATAATTATTTTGAACCTTGAAAAGTGTCAATATTATAATTGCTTTGAACCTTGAAAAGTGTCAAGATTACACTGAGCAACAAAATACATTTTGAAAAGCTTACATTTCTCTTGTACGGGAGAGGTCGTATTATTCCTTTCATAGTCTCCACAGAATTACTTCAGTCATTTTGTAGTAATGACTCCTTTCTACAGTATGAGAAAATCAATCTTGGATGTGGCATATCAATAACATTGTTTTAACTGTGTGTTTCTCAAAGTATACTTCCAAGAAAAAAAATTCAAGAAAATATGCTAGATTTTGTTAGCAAATAACGTATATTAATATTGCTTCTGATATGAACCGATAGATCAATACTGCAGTGCATTTCAAAGCACTTTTCAGAGAACTTTTAATAAGCCAAGAATGACCTGGTTCGGTCCTGAAACTTTTTATTCAAGAAAATTGCCATTTGCTTTATGTTGGGTCTGTGTTATACGAGGCCTTTGCTGCTGTGTCTGATGTGCTTTTGAAAAGAGAGCCTTGATGTTCAAGAAGTTTGTTTGCCTTCATAGGACTGGATATTACTACTGGGAAGAAGGAGGTTATAGGTTATACTTATTACATGATTTTGTTGTGATTTGGGTTTAATTTCATTTGATTTTTTTAAAAAAAAAAAACTATTTTTTTTTATTTCTAGTAACAAAAGATAGAAGATCAGAGTTGCTTTTTTTCAATATGTCCCTTTCTCTGAATTTTCTAATGTTTTCATGCATTGTTTTGTGTGAGCAGACTTGTACCACAATGAAGACTGTGCGAGCTGAAGAAAAAGGGGTAGAAATTCCAAAAGCTGGAATTCTTTTATTTTCTTAATGAGTCTTATTAATTATAGGATGTTAAGTATAAGTTTCTACAATGATAAAACCATTTTCCCAAATAATGGCATCATTTTTTGGAGAGAAAATCAAGATTTGAAAGAGATAATGATGAAACACAGACATACAGCTGATCTTTTTCCAACATTAAAGTGTTAGAAGTGAATGAACAACAGACTTAGCACTTTCAGATCGTCTTTTTCTGTTTATTAAAATATTTGCACTCCTAACGGTTCTAATTATGGAGATAAAAGGAAATGCATTTAATTGTTATTTTTGTTGACCACAGTTCATCTTGGTTTTTGGATTTATTACCCTAAGATTCTAAAAGTAATAGTAATACAGGTTTCATATTTCCTAATTTCGTTCTGCTTGTAACATTGTTATTGGTTGCTAACTTGTCACTTGAACTTCATGTGCAAAATATATGCTACAGATAAGGTTAGATTCTGAAAGGAAGATTTTTTTTTTTTTTGCATTGTAGCTATTCTTGTTATTGGTTCTTAAATCTGTATATAGAGACAAGAAAGCTAGATATTGTATAGAACACAACTACCTAAGAAAACAATTACCAAGTCCTGTCCCACGGATTGATTAGAAATGCACAGCACTTAATGAAGTTCTGCTGTCCTGGCATTTGGGACTGTATATAAGTAGCTTGTAATACAATCAAATGAGATGGCTACTTTACAAAAACTAGAGGGATTACTGCTCATATTGCTAAGTTTATTTTTAAAATATCAGACCAACCATATCAGAGTAACCGTGTGTTTTTCCATCTTTGTCCTGTTTTCTTTTCATTTTGTGCATGTCTTATATATGTATGTATGTATGTGTGACAATGTGCATAAAACAACTAGTAAGAGTCACATGTTGTTGCAGCCTAAACTGAAAACGAAAGTATATGTAAAAAAAGATAATTCATTTATTACAATGTCTTGTTTATATAAGATTGTAATAAAGATAAGGGTGGTCTTGACTGTAAATTTACAGGGATTTACAGGGATTGCATTAGGCTCTACAAGACCTTATGCAGTTAATTTGGTTACTCAGATGATATAATTTTGTGTTAGCACAAAACCAACAATGCAATTATCAAATAAAATCTTAGCTTTGGCATCTTAGTGATGTACTGTGGTCACATCAATTGCAGTTCTTGATGAACTCACTTGGCTATTTTAAAAAGGCTGCTTGGGGATTTAGCCACTCAGCATTAAATGCTTTCATTTTGGTACATTGGTTAAGGAGACCAAAAACAGATTGTTGATTAAAATGTAAAAAATCTTAGGTGTAAGTCAGTGGAAGTAAATCACGGGAATCTGCAGATAAATTTATAAGGTCTATAGTACTATTTTTGAAGTAAATTCACCTTTAGGGATCTTACAGTCAGGACTTTGTAGTCCATACAAATATATATAAAAAAAAAGTCATAGGAGCAGCAATTAGGATTACATAATTGATGTCAACAATGTGATCTCCTCAGTTTATATCTCTTAAAGACAGTAAATGATGATTATTTTATGCTGTTTATATTCTGCTGGGCAAAATTATGTCCAGCAGTCACTAGACCTGTTTTATGTTCAGGAGAGAATTTTGGCAGATGCGGAGCAGAAGTGACTCTGAAAAGCAGCCTCCATTTACCCTGGGTTCACTCTTTAGAAAGGCAGGAAATAGACTGTATTAGATGAGTAGTGCAGAGTACAGATCTGCTGCAATTTGATCATTATGTGGCTTTCTCTGCCTTCCATAATATCCAATAAAGTAAGGTAGAAATTGCAGTAAAGTGTTAGATTGACATAAATTAGCCAAGACTGGTAATAATAATCATTCTTACTGCTTCTGTCCGTGTTAGAAAACTGATGATTGAAATGTACTCTTGCTCATATTTCCCAATCATTTGGAAGGCTTCTAAACAAGAGGATCAGGGCAGCTTTAGCATTTATTTCAAAGAGAGTTCTTATGTGATGTTATAGATGTTTCAGCCATGAATACATGACATTTTTGCAAAGGGAACTCACTTGAAATAATAAATTAAAATCATTGCATTTAATTTGCCTTATAATATTATTTATTTTATATATACTATATATAATATTTATTAATTTTGTTTAACTAATCCTTTTGCAGGAAACAGAATTGTCTTTTTAGTAAGAAACATTAGAGCATAAAACATAAATGCTTTCAATGCACCATTACAAGGGGTCTATTTTTTGAACAATGTCCCATTTCTTTACATGGTTCGCACTCACTTTCTAACAGTCCCAGTGTCCTGATTTGTTTTGGACTTTGTCAGCCTCTAAGTAAAGGATTAGAATGTATCAAAAATCATCTCATTATTTTACAGTATGTCTTCTTTCAATAATTTTCATGAGGACTCTTTAGTTATGTCTTGATTAACAGTCTGATTACTCTCAAACTCCACTGAAGTAGGCAGGAATTGGAAGTGTTTATCAATTGGTAAAATCAATTTGTTTCTGAAGAAAAAGCAGAAAATGTAACCTCTAACCATGATTTTAAAAAGTAGACTTTCCTCAATGGAGCTCATGTTTATATGAAGCACACTTCCCATGAAGAGCAGCTACTGCTTCTGTTCCAGCCAAAAATAAGCTGCTTTTATAATATGAATTGCCAGCTACTTAGGTCTGTTCTTGATAAAATAAGGTCTTGTGGTGTACATTTATTTTTACAAGAAAATAAACAGAGTGTTTTTATGCATCAAGAGAGCAAGAGGATCTATTTTTGCTGCTACTTTGTGAAAAGTAAGATACTTTTCCTGTATTGTTATATCTCTGATGCCCTTGGAATACAAACAATATGAAAATATTATATACAGTTTGTTGTAAGATTTTGTAATGAGCCCACCCAAGTAGTGAGATTGTAAAAGCACCACTGTCTGCAGCTGAAGCACCAAAGTTTGCAAGGAAAGTAAAACTGAGTCAACTAAGCAATGGAAAAAAATCTATGCTATGAGTAGGCAACATTTTTATTTATTATTTCTGTTATGGTTTGGCAAGTATGAATTTTAGCCTGTATGTATTTTTTAAAGACAATTTTACTTCAATTTTTAATAGCTCTCCCATACCTGGCTATGCATTTATCCAGTGATGTTTATCCAATGCAATATCAGCAGAAGAGCTTCAGAGAGAGCCCCACGGGGTGAGATGTCATCATTATATTTATGCAGTCATGGAGCTGGACAAGGAATGAATCTAATTTTCCCTCCGTGTAAGGACAGACTCTGCTAAAAGAGTCTGATTGTATTTGCTCTCCTTCACCAACAAGACATTGTTCCTCTTGCCAAATGCTAGTATCTGTAAATGAAATAACATGCTTGTGCTCTGTTTAACTGGTGAATATGCTCCCAGGATAGGGATTTTTAGAAATCTGTTTTCCAGGTGGCGTGTGATCTGATAACTGAGGTGAGCCGTATGCCTATTCCTTCCCAGTTCATCTTGGCAACCAGAGTCAGCCAGACTCTTTCCATGTGGTGTTTGCAACCGGTTTGTGGTCTGTGTGAGTCTGGTAGGAGATGACTGTGGCAATAGAAGAGATACCATGCTTGTGTTTACCTTGATGGAAACCAATGTCATGTTCCCATGACACTGAAAGGGAAGGATAACAGGAGAAAGATGCCATAGTGAAGAGTAAGGTAAAACTCGGCCTCCATTACAGTCATTTGAAATGATGGAATCAGTACCATTGCCTTGGCAGATTTCCAGTTATAGCTGGAAGGCCCAAATGCATTTGAATCCTATGTGTGAATTCCTTGGCCCGCAGCTGTGGAAGTTGACTTAAAATAGTTTTTAAAAAGTACACTACTATCTATGCTGAAGTCCTCAGCAATGAGAGAGAGAAGCACTGAATCAACAAAGCTTCTCAGCAGATGATCCTACTTTGGTGTTATCCTTCTTCTCTTCTTACTGTAGGAAACTCTACCTTAGTGCTATTAAAGATAGCCTTACTTTGTTCTTGTTTCTTTTTTTGTCCCTGCTTCCATAGTTGTAGTTCTTCTCCCTCTGTGTTTTTTTCACCTCTGAGGTTGTCATCTCAGCTATTTAGTATCTTTGTGATATCTTGTCTTTGTAAAATTATCTTTGTGCAAGTTGCATTGTAGCCTGAAGATAGTTGCTTCACAGCTAATTGCTCAGCTGTTGTCATCTGAGTATCTTGGGGGCTTTTTCTTATCTAGGTTACTGCATTATCTGCCTCTTCGTTTCCTCAATAACCAACTTTTAAACAATACCAGCATAATTATATATTCAGATAACCTATTGTACCGTATTTGACATATTTCTACAGCTAGGTCACATAACTACAGAATTGCTACTGCTAAATCTCATGTGTGCTCCAAGAAACATTTCTTTGGCACACAGTAGAGAACTGTAATATGCCTGAGTATCCTCCATACAGTAGCTAGAGAGGCACTGAGAGATCTGCTTTCCAAAGGCTTCAGTCCCATCAAGAACCAGTGGACACTGAGCAAGTGTCAGTGAATCAAAAGAAAATCTAACTGAGGGATGAGGAACCGTACGGGGAGTCTGGAAAATCTCAGTGCTTTTCCAGAACTGGTTCAAGTTGATAAGCAGACAGATGGAAATAAAATATTTTGAGAGAGGAGTATCTGGCTGAGGACCAGATTTCCAGAGGAGACAAAACATATCAGGCATCAGATGAGTAGTAGAAAATGGTGCCAACTCTTACGAGATTTGATTAAACTTTTCCATCATAATATGAGTGACATGTAGAAAGCAGCTTCTGTGAAGTCCTCTGGAGACTTCATTAATGGCAGTCTTTTTTACCTGAAGGGCTCCAGTGTGCCTCAGGACTGCCAGAGAGCATCCCCTTGTCCTAAGCTTTAGAATTAGTAAAGCGTATTTTTTCTCTTGGAATATAAACATATTTGTTATTTTAGGGTAGCAGTTTACAGTGGGGTGGAATGCACCACCTTGCATTCATCTCTGTTTTTAGAAATGAAGGAATGATGGCAAAAATAAGGAGGAATTTGTTAGAAAATGCAGCATTTGAGATGTCATTTGGAGATAAATGTAGAAAAATTGTCATTTCCACTCTGGTTTTCCTTCCTGTGTTTCACAGAGCTAGGAGGCTCTGAAGTTTTGTTTTCAGGATTGTTGCTAGATATAGGATCCAATGTCTTGGAAAACTCTGCCCTTAGGCTTTCTATTTCTTGATATAGAACTGTTATTTGAGTTAAAGATGTGTAACAGCTGAAACCTCTGGTACTGCTCTTATATTCAAGTACTTTTCTGTGTCTGCTTGTTTGCTCATTTCTACATTTTTTTTACAAAGATGCAATGAAATGAAGATGATTCTTTATTAAGTCATTCAGTTCATCCCCTGTGCAGTTTGTTTACATAAATTTATTTCATGCTTTTGGTGCAGAAGGCTTTAGTTTTCTAAAGCTGTTGCCTATTTGGCTCTTCACACGCTGAAGGCCACAGTCTGGTTTGATTGAAACAAGTATAAAAATATTATAGTGAATTTTAGGGAGGTCTATTGCAGCTTATTTTTTAGTCTCTTTTCTGTTCATTTACTTAGGAAACTCATGTAATATTTTCTATATAAATACATATATACCTACAGAATTTGTACTTTGTTCTGTGAGTAAAATAGGATACAGACTAAACGTGTTAATTCTGTATAAAGCACATCATAGAAAATTTAAAAATCACTTGACCTCCGAACAATACTCTGTTGCTACATATCCTGACAAATCACAAATTCAGTTTCCATCTCATCATTCTGATAGCCAGGACATATACTTCATATATATATTGTTGTTGTTGTTCTCTCGCATTGAGCTAGATGGGCATCTGGGAATACCCTGCAGGCAAAAATCATTATCAGGTTCAAATCAGTCACTTCTTCAGTTGGTTGGTGGATTCTGCTACTAGTTCAAGATGTTATGGGTTATTAGTTAGCTTTTTAACTTCTTTTTTTTTTTGAAAATGGGAGTTTTTTCATTCAAAGAAGCAAAATACCAAGTGCTGCCTGCATAAAGTCATCCACCTGTTGTTGCAAATATAAAATTACGGTGCAGGAGAAGTCTCAAAAGCTAGGGAGAAAACTATCTCTGACAAAAACAACAACAACAACAACAACAACAAAACACCCAGAATTTGCATTATATTTCAAATTATATTTCATTAAAATATTTATTTTTAATATATTGTAGAAACATAGAAAATATTATGAGGTAAAGCTATATTTATTATTATTTGTTTTTTTCAAGTTTGAATTAATCTCAGTAGCTGATTCAGAATTTTGGCTGCTCCAAGTTTGATAGGTCAGGGTGAAATCTTGGAAAAAAATTTCACTGAGGTCTAGGAAAAATTCAGGTTCAATCAATATCTGACTTTTGCAGTATAATCCAACTCTGTGGGCTTAAAATGTGAAAAAAAATAGTTAGAGTCTGACTTTTTGCAAAAGAAAATCAGGAAGAGAAAGAAACTTTAGCATAAGGGAGTCTATCAGGCTTTAATGTGCATTTGTAATCATAAGCATCAACATTCTTTTACACTGTGTATCCTGAAATAGCTCTTTATGTGTGGTTAGAAATGTACATATTTTTCTTGTCAGCAAGAAAATCAATACAGTGTTGTCTAAACAATGTGGGCATCCATTACTTGGCCTTTCCAGTGACAGCATTAGTGTCAGCCTTGGTTATAGAACTTCATTTAATTATGATTTCCTTCAGTGGAGACAGGACCAGGAAGTGAATCATGACCCAGTGCTGGAAACCTATAAGGGAAAAACTGTCGCTGTATCTGTATTGGAGAAAATAACCACAATATACTGGGTCATTTCCAGGTTTACATTAAGGCACAAGCTTTGCCCCAGATAACTCTCTCTGGGATTGTATGGCCAAGGCTGTCGAAGTCTTAACAAAATTAATGATCATTGCCTGAATATTTAATAGTTTGAAAACAGTATTTATATTATACAGAAGGCTTATCTAGCTGCTCTCCCATATACTATGCTCTTTATATAACAGCTTATTTATTAACTATCTCCAGAAAAGTTTATCATCTAATCTGTGGCAGCAATTTTAAAGCAGAAAAAATGTGAAAGAAGTCTAGTTTTGGAAGAAACATGTGGTTGAAAAAAAAAACCCCACATAAGTCTTCAATTTCCTGTGGATAGGGCATTGTTTTCTGAAATTATGTTTTTGCATAATTATCATAATAATAATAAGACTGAAATGCCTTGACACCCATTATGTGAAGTATCGTAGAAGTGCATGAAAATTCTCTCCTCCAGTTCTTTACATGGCTAGGAACAGCAGAGAGCTCATCCATTCAAATATAAAAATTCAGAATTTAGATGGCTAATGTTTGGTATAGACCATTCTCTTGGATAAGAGATGAACGACTAATTTATGTGACTAACTTCTGTTCAGTCCGATAGGGAGCATAAAATGCTTCTATGAGATAAGGCCATGGCTATCTCTGATATCTCTCAATTGCTCCAGATACTGCCTTGGGTTTGGAAATGCTAAAATACGCATGTACATCAAGGGTTCCTCAGCTGGGCAGAACCCCAACAAGAGCTTTCTGCCACATATTGTGTCTGGCAGTGTTTAATTAAGCTCTTGCTGAGTGTTTAGTAACTGATGACTCTTTGCATTCAATTTTGCCTTGATTGAACTGCCTGCTGGTCACTGAAACGCATACTAACAACCTCAAAGGAGCAATAAGGATTAGCGTTTTCTGGCGACCTCGGCAGTCTACAGAGGTGAAGGATTTTGTGATGAAACAGCAGTTGTGGAGGCTGTGAATCCCAAGGAGTTTTTCCTTCTCCTTGTGATTGGCATTAGAGGGAGCAATATAAATTTTTCGCTGCATTTCAAGGCACCTTGTGGTAGTGTCATAGATCTGTCCCACGGGGGCTTTTGACATCAAGTGGGTGTCCTGAAATACCTATGAGAGTTCACTTTTAGCATAGTTACTCCTTCATTTCTGTAATATCCCTGATGAATTTGGCATCTACACTGGAGAGCTCTGAAGACTCACATGCAGGGAATTTGGGCTGCCAGCAGTAATTTTAGCTGGTGAGCAAGAGTGTTTTAGAAGCATCTTAGTTAAAGTTAGAAATTTAACTAGCCTTTATTGGTCATATGTATATGCTGACAAACTTCTGAAGTCAAAATGCTATCCTAAATAGATTTTAGGGTAGGCGTATGTGTGTGTCAGCATTTGCCACTTTGAGCAGCATCGGTCATCAAACCCCACTTGCTGGTTGCTGCCCTCCATCACTGCCCTCGCAGTTGTGTCAATCCAGCTATTTTTAAGGCGTGTGGTAAACTGCCTTTGGGAACTGAATTTTAAAAAATACGCCCTTTATTAGGTTATTTTTAACTTGCCTTAATTCTGCTATCTTTTTGCACCATGCCTCCACAAACTGCTTTTTCAGTGCAAAGTGAGAGACGGAATGGAGGCTGCATCACTTGGCTTTGCTGCCAAAATAAATGTGTGCACAATTTCTCCTCGTGTCAGAGAAGAACCGCATGACTGGTCATCTTCCTAACTGAAGTGCATAAAGCCGTTATGCATTTTTTCAGCCTCTACCAATAAACTGTTGTTATCTTGTCCCTCTTCTTTAGCAGATTCTGTTTCAATGATTTTCTTGAAGCTTTTTTCAGGGAGTTCATTGTTAACGATTTATAAGTAGTGGAGGAGGCTCACTGATGTCTTATGCAAGGCATTTTTCACAGCTAAGTTGACACATTCACTTCTGAAGGGCATTCAGTTAAAGAGTTACATACAAATATCCTCTCTCCCCCTGTCTTTTAGCCTGAGTCAAGACTGGAATTCCTTCTCCTCTCTTGTAAAGGGCTTTCAGAAGGATGGCTAAATGAAGACATTCACTGCAGAAACAAAAATGCTGCAGAATGTCCTCAGATTTCCTACAAGTAAGCCAGGACATTAGATTTCAGGCCTCATTTTAAGTTTACAGAAAGTTTCCAGTACCAGTTTTTATTGTACAGGGGGTGTAGCTTCAGATAAAGCTGAACTGGATTACATGGAATGCACACTGTAAAAAATATCTGAGAAATGGGAAAGTGACTCTTACAATATAGCAAGAAGACAAATCTTTCACCTATTCAACTAATATCTGTATAAAGAGAAAAGTAATGAGGAACAGTGACAGGCTGCAGGAGGAGAAGATGACTCACTGAAAGCATCTGTCCAGTAGACAAAAATTAATGGAAGAATCATGACCTGTACTAAATATTTTTTTTCTCATAGTTGCCGGTGGCTTAAGTCAGTAACACATAATGCAGTGTAACCTAATAATTATTAAATATGTCCTTCTCACCTAGTCTTTTCTTCTCCTGTCTAGGAAACACATCTCCTACTGTGAAGAAATGCTAGCTTGAGTAATAGAATGGGATGTTAATAATGTTCTTTTTTCTCCTGCTCTACAGGGTTTCCTGGGCAGATGAATGACTCCGATCACTCGCTATTTCAGCCTTCGTTTCAAGGATGCATGCAGTTTATTCACGTGGACGATCAGCTGGTGGACTTACAAGCAGTGGAGCAAGGCAAGCTTGGAAGCTTTGCTAATGTCACCATTGACATGTGTGCTATTATTGACAGGTACGTTAGACATCACTGATGTTTTTCATAGCTGAACATCCTTCAAATTCTGAAAATACACATATGATGGTAGAGAAATGTGGTTCGTTCTGACCTACCAATGATACAGTCAGGGTAGTCACAACTTTTTAGTGATGGGGACCATGCTTACAGGATGGAGATGATGGCTTTAAGTTCTGGTTGTGCAGGGCACATTGTAAAGCATGAAGGCTAGGAACCGTTCCACCCTCATGTAGAGGTAGAGATGAAAAGATACCGTAAAGCTAAATTCTCTCCACAGGTCAGTAACATGGTTACCTTGAAAAGATCAAGCTCCTGGAAAAAAACATGTTTTGTCCCTTTCTTAAAGGGCTGTTCTGGAGATGTTCTTGCAACTAGAGATTTAGGTAGAGAGTGGTAATGTCAGCCACTTCTTAGAATTTTGGTCCTAAAAGATATGTATATGTAAGGAATATAACTGTGCAATTGGCAAACTATCCTATTTTGTTTGTTGTGTCCAAGGGCTGTTCTCATGTTTACAAAATATAAACACTCTTAGAATGCTGCTGCTATTTTGTTTGTAGAAGTGGAATTATTTGTGAGGCTTAAAAGATCTATTTTGTAAGAGTATATCCTAGGCTTAGTATGAGGCCGTTAGTGATATTTGGAGGCTAAATTTAGAAGCTGGTATTATCTTTCTTTTACAGTTTTCTTTTTCATCTTCTCTCTGCACTACTCTTGTATTAATCTTAATAATTCTCTTATTTAGTTTATTTTTATAATATTTTTATAAGGAAAGGGCATCTTTTCATAAGGAAAGACACAACTTTTCTGCTATTCTCACCTTGATAGTTTGAGGTGAGGAAGAGAGTGAAAATAGAATCTTAAGTGATTTAATTTGGGCATTAGTCATAAAGTATTTAAATTATTTTAAAATTTCTTTTTATATGTAACATTCCTTTTCTATAAAATAACAGTAATAAAAAAATAGACACTAGGAATTTAGCTTCTAGTGTGAACACAACTTCAAGAGCCCCTACGGTTCAACACACTAGAAAAGCATAAATGGGTATCATTGAGAGAGGTTTATCCCTATTTCCTAAACACTCCCCAAAAAAGTCAGGCCACAAGAGAAAAAATACATGTTACCTGATTTAGAGAAACGAAACCAATATTGGTTGTTTAGTATGTTGTCTCCCTAGAGAAGAAAGCAGTGTCACCTCCAAGGAGGTTAAACTGAACCTTGAGATCCACCAAACCGTGGAAAAGCAGTCTCCTGCATCTGCACTGTAATTTCAGGCTTCCTGACAGCACAGAATTCCTCAAAGAGCATGAACAGAGGTGTATGCCTGCACAACAACGTATATATAAATGCACAAACTATGTTGGTTTTTTTTCCTAAACCTAGAAGAGAATTTTTTTTCTAAACCTAGGAGAGAAATTCAGAATTATGGCAGACCTTTATGGTTTTGTGTCTTAACTCTCCAGCCACTTACCTTTGTTCGTTTTTCTTGTTTCTGCTTAACAGTATGTTTTTTGTCAAACAATCAAACCGAAAATACTAGGAAAACACTAGGAAAGGTCAGGAAGGAGCAAGTGGCACAGTTCCTGAATGCAGGCACCTTGGCTTCTCATGAAAATCACACTTTAAACCCATTGCCAGTTCAATGGGAAGTTGAAAATGGCTTTTCATCATTCTGCTTTGAGAGAAAAAAATAAAAATGATTATAAGATCACAGAATCATAGATCATAATCTATCTTAGAAGCAACCTTTGGAGATCATTTGGCTCAACCCTCACTCAAAGCAGTACTAACTTCAACATAAATATGTCTGAACAGAGCCTTGTCCAGTCAAGTCTTGAATACCCTCAAGGATGGAGATTCTGCAAGCTGCATGGCTCTGTATAACGTCTGCATAGTAGTAGTGGATATATGTATGTGCTTTTCGTTGCCTGTCGTAAACTCAGAGAAGCTCAAAGAGATAAAAGCTGTTTTGTAAAAATGAAAGAAGGCCTAACACTTTGGTCTCCAAAATGCCTTTTCTTCCTGAAATGTAGACTGAAGTTTACACAAAACCATTTTAGCAATGTCAGTGTGCTTGCTTTGGTGGAGGCCCTTTCTCCTCCTATACTACTGAAATTAGAAGTGCTCCTGTGGTTATCATTTGGTAGATTGAATTTTTTTTTTTTTTTAGTAATATTTGGTTTAGGAAATGTAGACTAATTTGGAAGACAGGATGTGGATATATATCTAGTCTCTGTTTCTGCATAGTGAATAAATCTAGGCTTATGTGACATTTTGTATTGATCCTACTTATGCCTACTTGTCTATTAGAAATAATTATATAATCCAATTAAGTTAATCAGAATGAGACCTTTGTGATGTCTTTTTGCAAAATACAACTTAAAGCTTCCTATGTGTCAAGAAGTTTATTTCTGAAGGCTTCTCTATCTTTAATATGATCAGAAGTCTAAATCATTTTAATAGAATGTAGAATAGAATTTTAGAAGTCTAAATCATTTTAATACTTTTGTAAGTAAAAGAAAAATATGTTCTCACTCTATCTCCCTTTTGAAACCTGGAACCCTGCATTTTCTTCCTTTCGTTTCTTTTTAAGGATTGAGATGTCATCTAGTTTGACATTTTTTAATGATCAAGTTTACTTTTTTGTAGTTTACGCTTCAAAAGAGACCCATTAACTAAGAAGTTACAGTGTCAAGCTTTAGATCTGACTGGATTCTAAAAAGACACAGTGTCTTATTAACATCTGCAAATAAGGGTTCACAAGTAGTTCTGTTAGGGAATGTCACTATATATAACATTTCTATTTCTGGGATTGTTTAAAAAAAGAATACCCTGTATGCTGTGTGTTAGTTTAATTTCATTTTCTTTAAAAAGGAAAGATAGTTATGTGCTTGTGGTAGTAAGATCCTCCTGAGTTTTTTGTTTGTTTGTTTTGTTTTGTTTTCATAAAAACTTTTGTCTTCATCAGCATGGAAATTGCTTTTATGACCACACTTCAGTGAAGACCCCCCAAAAAGATAAGCCATCAAATTGAATTATTCTTACTGCAGATTTTGGCCTTTTGATTTAAAAAAAAACCCAACAACCAACAACAACCAAAGGAAAAAAAAAACTTTATGTGATAAATAGTG
Source organism: Tinamus guttatus (assembly GCF_000705375.1). The sequence goes on from NW_010579570.1 coordinate 145,177, forward strand.
GCCTTGTTTCTTTGTTCGTTTGATTTTGTTTTTGTTTTTTTGCTAGCCGGTATGGATGGTAAGGAGGGGTCAATTTTCTAAATACTAAGATAAAAGGTCCAGAATATGGTGAGTTCTCATATTCCACTTGTCCTGCAAGCAGCTACATCTTGACCTATAAATTGAGATCTTGTTTACAGGGAAACATCAAAGCTTTCTGCTAGTGGCTGAACTGTGTAAGTGCGCATAATTTCGTTGCATGCAAGTATATATATACCAGAATAATTATAAGCAGGAAAAAAACTACTGAGAAAAATAAATGGCCCCACTTCTGTGTCTTAATTCTCTTGAATTGTGTTAGCAATGGAAGTTGCATTGTTGTCAGCGATCAATATGCTGTTCTGGTAGTGACAGCACAGGTCCCTATACACATCCCTTACTTATCATTAGCAAACGAAACTGTTGTTACAGCTGTACTTTAGGATTTTAGCACAAGACACTGTGCAGGAATTATTATTCACAACTAATTTATCCCAGCAGCTCAGAGAATTCTTAAGTTCTCCTTTTCTGTGGCAAAAATTATGGATTTTCTTCACTGGATCACAATTAGGAGATGCTAAATTGATTTCAAAATATAGAGATCAATATGTTATTGTTGATTATGCGTATGTATGGTGACTTAAAAAAAAACCTTCCAGAGTACCATAAGATATGAAGTGACAGTAATGGAGAACAAAATGTAGCGCCAAGAATCTGCATGTAGATACCTCCTGTGCTTTATGAATGTGTGATTTTCTCTAACAGAGAAATGAATTTGATGCTTTTCTGTATTAATTTCACATGAAGGATTTAATATAAGTAATTAGATGATAGGTCCAGCAGTACCTTTATGGGTGATGATTGTGGTGGTTGCTCACCTGCTGTAGTGATACAGTGTGTAAGACAGAATGCTGACAGTCTCCATTCATCCTGTTCAGTCATGTTTTCCAGACTACATGATTGCCAATGACAAGTTGATTTATTTCTCTTAAATAACAAAACACAAGCGTACTAGTGCATGTGTATGGCTTCAATATGACCTATAGGAAGAGAGAGTTTCTTTGGAATTAAAAATGATCAGTGTAAATACTCCTGATATTCTTAGTTTAGAGTTCTTTACATAGACTTGTGGCCTTCATCTCTTCTTTTGCCTCTGCTAGTTCAGTAGTGAGGCATTAGGTGAGAAATAAGACAAATATCTTCCTACAGAAATCAGTGTAAGAACCAGATGATACACAAATCCATAGACTTAAAAGCAAAATCTGCTTGGCAGTTGATCTCTTCCCAAGATGAGTACATGAAGGGGAAGTAAAACAGGATTGTGGAGATGACATCCTGTGACTTCAGCCTGCATTTCCAAGAGGAGACATGCCTCGCTGTGTGGTTGGAATTCACTTCCTACGGCCACCTCTCCTCACATCTTCTCTTTGAAGCTATACAAAATATTGGTGTTTAAATGGAGATTAAAGCTGTCTTTCAGCAAGAGAGTTGCTCAGGTTTCAAGTGTCTTTACTTCATGATGCATCTCATTCCAAAACATGAGTTTATAGGTGGAGGTGATGGTTCAGGTTCACAGTGCTTGTGCTTTTAATGTTGTGGTGCTTGCCCGCTATGTACCAGAGTATGACAACTGCCAAATTATTTCACACAGCTTGCAACCTTTATACAGCTGACAACAAAATAGGATTATTTTAATTGCATTTTTCCTGCTAGAATATCTTATTTTTCACTAGGATTTTTTTAATACAAGAAAATCTGCAGTCATTTAATAAATAAGTGGGAAACATTGAAAATATGAGGGAAAAGGGATTTGGGTGAGATACACCAACAAAGTGTGGTGAATTTGGTTTTCCCTTGTGTGTGAGGATTTTCTCTCCTGCATGCAGTTGGGGAAAAAAAAAGGTTAAGAGCTGATAGCTAGTATTCATCCCAATGTTTTTACTTACAAAACTTAACAAAAGGTCAGGCCAGTGAGAATTAGAATATATGCTGTTACGGAGATAAGATGCTCATATAATATAATAGTTTGATTAAAAAAGTCTATACAGCACATTGGTATCCTCAAGAAGTTGGTGGGACTTCAGCTACTATTAATTAGAAGGATGTGCTCAAAACAGCACCTGTGCCATTTTTTTTAAATAACCTGTTGGTCGTACAGGGTAATGAGTGAATTATTATAAGCTTTTTTTAGTACTTCAGTCATACATAAGTTTTCCTATGCATTCCACTGACTATAGTAGCATAGGCTTTATAAAGAACTTCCTTCTTTTTTTTCTGCTTTTTTTTTTTTTTTTCTTCTCTAAAATCATCCTATTGCTTTCTGGTAGTGCAAAGAGAAGATTTTTAAAAATATATATAAAAAGGTAGGTCCTTCTAAAATGATTAATGTAACCCTCATGTGGAAATACTACTTGACATTCATTGTGATTCGAGTAGCCATAATCTTCTGGAAATAGCTAATTAATTAAGTAAAGTCTGAAACGGACAAAAAGAAAGGGCACGGCAGCTGTTGTGCAAATATCATCACTGGTAAGTGAGTGGGTCATTTTACTGAGTGCTCATTGAGTTAATTTTGTTGCTTTGTAGAGCTAGGAAAGGCTTTGAAGTGGAAAAAAAAAAGAACTTTTTTCGGAAGTTTAGGATTTGTCAGCATTGCGGTCAGTCTGAAGATAGGTCAGTGGGATACATTAAAGCATTCCCTTAACCTGCAGTTGCTAGCTCTAAAACAACGTGAGCAGGTGGATATAGTGCACTGCCTCTTTGACTGAGCATGGAAAGTGTTAGTTAACATTGAGAAATAAGAGCAGCGAGTTTTAAATGTTTCCCTACTTTGGTTGTTCTCTCCTTAGCCGGAAAACCAAGCACTGTAAGGTGGTCTTTGAACAAGCACAGCCACCTCCAGTCTGAATTTTAATTGTGGAGAATATAGTGATAAAGCTGGCATTTATCAGTGCTCGAAAGAGAAATGAAGGCAAAAAACATTCCATGTCAGGTAGGGTAGTCACTAGTGCCATGTGAAGAGCAATTTGCTCTTTCATAAAACTTCCTGAGATAAAAAGTCTGTGTGTGTGTGTGTATGTATATACATATATATGATTACAGTGTGAAGTTGATTTATTAGTATTAATGAAAAGAGCAGTGAGAAACAAACCTGGTGGATCAGCACCTTCTAGAACAGGTGAGGACACCTTGGAAATGATGCAGATAAAGAAGGTGCAGAACATGGGCAGTGTGGGAACTGAAAAGAAAGCCTGAATTGAGTTCAACAGCACATACTTATAGAGGATAAATAAAGGATAAAAGGAGAGTTTTTCAGAGTTTGTTTGGAGATGAGCAGAAAAGCAAGGAATAAAATAGGTGCAGGGAACCAAGAGGCAAAGTGGGAGTTAAGTGCTCTTCCACAGGATAAGTAGAGAAAAGAGAAAGAGAAAGAAGATACTTAGTTTTTAATGAAGTTCAGCTAAGGCCTATGCTAAGGCCTAAACAATCAGCCTATGCCTTTGTCATGTATTACTTCCTTTATTCACTGTAACTTATATTGCACAGGTTTGCAATATTTCATAGTATTTTGGTTGGAACCTTACAGGTTACTGTGTGGATTATATATTATCTTCTACCCTCATATCTAAACATCAGGAAATTTCCAGAATTTCCATGGTTTTTTGGTTTGTATTTACTCCTAGATAAACTCTGCAGAGAGAGAAAAAAAGAAAAGCTTTCTTTCATTTTAAGAAACATTAACACGTCTTTATGCTGTGAAAAAGTATATGCTACTTAATTTGTTTTATTGAGGAAGTGGATTGTTTGTCCATATGAAATACTTATTCCTGGCAAAACAATAACTGAGGCAGTTACCTGTGATAAAACAGGTAAAGCTTTTAAGTAGATGCTAAGAGAAACAGTTTGTCCTCCATAACCTCATCTCTACATGCGTGCATATGTTTTTGATTGAATATAGTGATTGTTACTGCTTTTCTTCATGTATTTGGAAGACACATTTTGCAGCATGTTTCAAAGTTCTCCTGCTTAACACCTTCATGGGGTCCTATGGTAGCCCAGTAAGTCATAGAGCACGGGTGTGCTCTTCCTCATGCAGTTTATCACATCACTGCTCTTTGAAATCACCACGTTTCTGCGTCTTACGCCCTGCTGTGTGACCAGCAATTCACTACAGCAGATTAGAGGCTCCCCTGGTTGTCTTTATTGGGATTGGGACACAGAGCCAAGAAGCAGGCATTTACTATGCTGCAGATGTCTGAGATGTGACCAAAGCTGTATGGTTTTTATGCTCAATATACAAAGGCACAAGCTGCCTATGTTTATTAATCTGGGTAAGATCAATAGGATAAGACTTGGAAAGGAGTTAGTCAGCAGAGACAAAATTTTAAAATCTTATTTAAATATTATTAAAAGCTCTTTTGTCAGAACATCTGCTTTTTTTTTGTCATCTGCTAACCCATCAATGATATACATATAGTTTAATCAAGTGGAGTAATCTATAGGTTATCGAGACTAAAAGCTTTGTGTGGGGATTCGTTTCTTGGTTTCTCTTAAATACTTGTCTTTACTCAGGGGACTTGCTTGTTTGTGCAGCTTGTATTACATTCATGCTCAGTTATTATTTTATTTTCATCCTCCTGTGGGGAAGAGATGAGCACTGAGCAAACATCCACAAAACTCTCTCTCTGACATGCAATTTATACTCTCTGAAGAATAGATGGTAAATACTGACCCGATCCCCTATCAATCCCTTTGAAACAGTAGCTACCTGGCTATTCAGCTGAGTTTTGAAACCAAACCTCTTTGATGACCCTCTGAACTTGTTCATCATTTAGCTCATTTCATCAATTTGTAACTGAAAAAAAATATACATGATGCTGACTGCTTATTCTTATGTTTGTGTTATTAATGCAGTCCTGCTGTTCGATGAACAGGGCCATTCTTTATAATGATTAGCCATCATCATATGATCATTTTCAAAAATGAACAAAAATTGCTTGTTCTCCCATCTTGAAAAATTAAGAGTAAAATCCTAACCAATGTGAAAAATGGGATATTTTTTGAAGAACCGTTCGTGTTACTATTGCTCTTACTCTTTAGACAAGACTAGAATTACATCATCCTCTCACTTGAAAATGATTGATATTCCTATCTGAGAAATCCAAGTTTTGCAAACATAAATGCAAGTGAGAGGGTAATTCTAGTTTTATCTGAAGTCTTATCTCATTTTCTTTTTTCCTCTTAAAAGAAAATGGATAATCGCAATCCAACCAAATAGACTGTATCTATACTTACTGATTAATATAATAGGCATGCTAATACTGGGTTATGATATCATGCCAATCCTGGATCGTTACGGTATACGCTTTAAATATTTTTCAGTGACTAGAACTGAAACAGTTGAAGACATTGGTTGTCTACAGTGCAGTACTGTACTGCTTATGACTATTTTAAGATTTTCAAGTCATATTTTGCAGATACCAATCTGTGAATAAATGCAATCTGTTCACTGGAGTATATGCATGTAAAACTAGTGGACCACCGATTCCAATGGATTACTGAAATTTCCACTGTGCCTGTTACAAGGGTCATTGTTAAGACTGCATACTTTAAAATCCTTCCCATAAATGGGCAATAGCTCTCAGTAGTAATAATTTTGACCAGATGCCACTCTGTTTGGTACATCTCATGTTTAAAACAAACGTGCAATGAAATGTCCAAAATAAGTCATTTTTCTTTCCTAAAACATTGTTGTAAATAAGGGCTTTAAGTTATTTCTGAATGAGGTTAGATTTTAACACAAATTAGCTGGCTTTAGAGTTCCTCCTGGAATTAGAATTTTTCTCAGAAACCATTAACATCTTAAATCTACCTTATGGAAATCTCTCTTTCATGCAGAATTTTCATAATACTTGTGTATAAAAAAAATGATTTTTTAAAACCAAGGCTAGCGGTAGCCTTTTAATAATTACAGAGAGTTCTTTAAAGCTTCGAAGATATGTCTTAACTACCAAATCCCTGGAAAGAGATAATAATAATTCTTCCTGGATATGTGCCTTATACTGTCTCTGTGCCTCTCCCTTTTCTCCAGAAGAAGTACTGAGGCGGTTGTTTGTGAAATGTTGGTTGTGGTTCTTGGCTAGTGTTTAGACTCCTTCACAGTATGAGCATATATCCACCAAGGAAAATATTGCCATTTGTTACATCTTGTAGTTCTCCAAGACACTGTATTTGTAGATGTTTACAGGGTAATAGAGTACCACCCAACAACTAGGGCAGTCAAATCCATTTTTGACGCTAGCACACTGAAGGCAACCAATTCATACCATCTGTGTTAGGCTTTTTGTGGCCAGCAATGTTAATATTTCTGAGATTCTCAACATTTGTAACTTGTTTATCATGTTTTCCTTTGAGGAAAATGCAGCCAGAGGAAGACAGAAGCCTAGATCCACTACAGGATTTATATATGATGACTGATACTCGCTAATCTCTGTGCCTGTGGGAATGGGATGCACAGGAGGGAGTCACAAATGAGGTAGTTGGATGCTCTGAGAAGTAAATAGGCAAATATGGGCACAGAGAGTAGGACTAACTACAGCAAAAATACTGAGCAAGGCATTGAGAAGATGACCGTAGAAACAGCCTAGAGACATCTCAGGTAAGGTGTGCAAGTTTGCAGTAATGAAGGAAAAATCTGACATCCTGTCACCGCTTCCAACAGTATTTCTGCATTTTATCCAATACCTGATCAATGCAAAATACAAAATGCAAAAAGAGCATTGCTTCTGATGTAAATGAACTTAAGATGCTGAAGCAACCAGATGGTGTCTTTCTATATAATTTTAACAGCAGGCACATAAATACTTTTGGGATCACATGGTGGTTGCCCAGATCACACACAAACCAGGAGGCCGAAGAATGATTTGAACTCTGCATCTCAGGTGGCAGATCAAAATAGTTTTCTCAGCCTTCCTTTTTACTGCACAATGAGTGAACACAAAGCTACAGCACCAAAGGCCTAAGATTTTAATTATGCATTTTAGTGTTTGTGAGTCTACAGATTTATGTTGTGCATCAAATTAAAGACAGGTGGCAATTTTTGATGAGAAATTGAGTTAAAACCTAACCAGGTTTATTTTGAGAAATTAGAAAGAAAAAAACTCCTTGGAGGAATATATATGTCAGATGTTACTTGCTTATCCTTGATGCCTTCCTGGAAGGATGGTTTAAATGAACTAACTAATATAATCTTGTAGGTTTGAATAAACAGATCTTCATTCATTCCCTGTAAATGTCACCAATGGATTAGATTATAGTAGCTGTTTTTAAAGAAGGGAGTACAGAAAGGAAATGGATATTGAATAGAGATTTAGATTACCAGAGATATGAATAGGATTGAATTTTACCAGAGGAAAATACTTAATCTCTGTTTTAATATGTTCCATATTTTCCTCGTATAATATGATAATGGTTAAACGTAGGAGAGTGTCTTATCTAAGTGATTCCAGAAAAAAGTATTTTGGGTATGATTTTTTAGAAGACCTAATAATTAAGAAGAATTATCCTTCAGTGATAGATGTCGGATACATCTATTTAGTGTTTGCTATTTTTAAGAACAACCTTTACACCATGAATTGTATGCATCACAAAAAAAAAAAAAACATGGCTATACCAACATTTCTATCTAGAAACATTTTTTTTGTCTTGTAATATTTGTTATAGGAAACTCATCGTTCTGATATTAAGTTCTGTGGAAACAACTATTAAAAGGTCACAAGAACGAAAAAATGGTGAAAACATGCCTATCAGCATTATGGTCTCTATTGTTGGAATAGACCTCTAAAATTAAGCCATTTAGGGTAACAACCTGAAACACCAGCAAAATGGCCTGTTATATTATTAGGACGGATAATGTGTTATATTATTGGAAAGGGCATTCAAATAGTTTTAAAATGTTATCATAAATAAAGTCATCTTAAGCAGCATTAAGTAGTTAAGAGATGTGGACAAATCATGTATTTATTAAAAGATGCTGTGGGAAGCCAATGCCAGTAGATGTGTGATTGTTTAGCCCCTCTGCAATTCAAAGGATTTGCTTACTTGTCCAAGCGTGGTCTGCGACCACCCTTGCTGTGGGAAGCAGTTGTGGGATCTCTTTTCAGTCTGGCAGCAGTGAAAGCGGTGTAGCTAATGGTTGTAAGCAAGCCAGGCCCCTCAGCTCCAACTCTTCCTTTCAATTGACAGCTGTGGGAACAACCATTTCCATCTCTATCTCAGACTACCCATGTGTCCGGATGGAAATGTCTACTCTATTCAGGCTTTAGATCAAGCCCTATTCATCACCAGTCTCCTCACAGGAAAATGTAGCAGCCCTATGGAGTGTTTTGCAGGCAGCTTCTGCCACAGACCATAAGCTGACTCATGCTGAGCCTGAGTACCTTGCATGAATTGCTGTTTTACCATATTTGGCAAAATTCAGAAAACAGTAGTGTGTGAAACACCCAGAACAGGAAGAAAAACAAATAGACCTATGCAGCTTGTCTGTTGTTAGGTTTATAGTATGAGACACACTAATCATACTGGCTTACCAATTACTAAGTAAAACCATACAATGGCCATTGCATTTCACTCTGACAGTCAGAGGAGTCAGTTTGGTACTTGTTTTAATGTAAAAAAAAAAAAAAAAAAAAAAAACCAACTTACATCCTCACATTCTAGAAACAATATTGATTAATAAGAAAATCTGTGCTCCAGTGCCAGGAAAGTTTAGCAGTTCCTTAGGGGGAATAAAAGAAGGCAGCATTTCTAACCCGTAATTTAAGTCGGTGTCTAGATATGAAAAATGTTGTGTGTATTTAATTGTTCCTAGGATCTGACAGTCTTTGCAGGAAACTGCCTGCAAGGGCTTTTAGATCAAGAATTTAAACTGAACTGACATGCTATAACAAAAGAAGACATTTTCTCTGAGGTATTACAGACTTTAGGCCTATGGAGATATTTCTTGTACATTGAAAAGAGCATTCGATTCTTATTTCCTGAGAAGATAATTGTTGCTCGTCTATTTGTTGTGTGTGTCAGTTGCCATGCATTCAGCTGATAACATCTCTGTTTTTCTGCTATTCTGAGATGGTTCATTGTTAAAGTCAGGCTTGTTAGATGGCAGCAGTTAATTTGACTTCAACTTTTTATTTTGGCACCTCATCATGGGTCTATTTCAGAATTGATTAAGTGTAGAGGAAAGAACGCCACAGTTTTCTTTGGTCCATCTTAGCATTTTTCTTGTCACAACATTGCAATTGTTGTGCTTAATCTATATGACAGTGTATAAATTCCATATAATCAATGTTTGGAGCTGCTGTAGATCACTGTTCAAAAACTGCTTCAAACAAGTTAGTTTGTTAGTTTATTCGTTTGCTTTATACCTATCCATCCTCATTCTGTTAGGGGTCTACGTAGCACTCATTTCTAAGGAATCACTGTGAAACACTGTTCAACAACGTTGATTTGACTGTGAGAGAAGGACTGCTGCTAACTGTCCAGGGATTCCATGGGAGATGTTTCCTTGAATAGACCTGATGAAACACTTAATTTTATGAAACACTTAATTTGGATTTCAGATTTTAATTTTTGAAATAACTGATGTCATCATCAAAAAGGAAAATTTGCCTCCACACTGAAATGCTATGCAGTATTTCCTTTTTTTTTTTTTTTTTGCATTTTCAGATGGTTAATGCACAGATTAAAGTAGTCCTAAAGAAGCAAACTCACATGTGAACCAAGTCAAATAGTATGAAATATGATAGAAAATATTAAGAGAAGACCTGCAATGCTATCTAGCTTCTAGTGTCATTGATCCTTTTGACTGCATCTTCTCCCGTCTTTGTAAATTCTAATTTTACTCAGGCTCCCGGTTTTTAACAGCTTCTATGTTTTCACTTAAAATGCTTACTTCTGCAGCAGTACTACTGATCTAGCCTCCTGGATTTCTATTAAATGCTAAATACCTTTTCAGATCAAATTCCTAAAGCTTATGAGGTTGAAGAGTTGTCTAG
>NW_010579570.1:155282-165971 GCF_000705375.1 Tinamus guttatus
AGAACAGCCTTGGACAGACTCTATCTGCTAACTTCATTTTCTGCAAATTAACTGGCAATTTTAGTTAAGGTAGTTAATATTTTCATCTCCCTCTTCACTTTCCTACCTTTAAAAAAAAACACGCACACAAGCTGCATAGACTTCTGGGGAAAAGAAAGAATCCAATTCCTAAAATGTTTCTTTCTGCGGCAATTTGAAAGTCAATATCTGCGCCTTTTCTCTTCTATGTCTAGAGCTATTGATCTGTCTTTTCAATACCAAAATTGCTGCATTTTTTCAGTACTATATACCTTAGTCTTGCCTTATTATTCCTGTACAGTTGCTTCTCTAAAACTCCAGCAAAAAATTAATTCAGTGCCATTGTACAGACTGACCTTCCCATAATCATTACATCAGTAAATAAAATTACTTTTTGCTCAGACTCAGAACTGGCACAGTATATTCTAGAATTTACTGGTGTTTCTTTTTGTCCTCTCTTCAGTTTGTTTACTTTTTTATGCCAAATTATAAGTTTGCACTGATGCTCTGACAAGATCTCTCCTACATGGTATTGCGCCTTCTGCATGAAATTTGCTCGTCTGAAGCATTGCTCAAGAGACTAGCAGTTGTCATTTCCGATCTTTCATTGGCATCTGATTGTTTGATTCTGAGACCTGCAACACCTCTGAAAATAGTAAGAAGTCTTCAAGCATATTCCCTTTCCTCCAGTGGCTTCCTCTGGTTTTCATTCAAGATCAGTTACAATATCGAGAGTTCCTGTGTCTGGTCAGATAACCTCCTTTGACACATTCGTTTTGTGGTATAGTATTGAGAGCATTTATTTGGACTTACCATCCTAGTATTTCATAGTTAGTATTGCATTGGTGGTTGTCAGCATGTTCACCGATTCATGCTTCACTGGCCAAATGACAATTATTCAGAAAATGGCAGAAAATAAATGATGTCTTTTTTCTTTGACTGTGACTCCTTCTGTTTCATCTGCTTACATAGGAGCCATCTCATCTCTCTCATTTATTAGTTCTTACTTTAGCTGTCCTGAAACCTGTTACCCTATAGGAGTTATCACCCAGAAATGCCTTTATCTCTGTTTTATTGGCGTGTTTTAAAAATTTGTAGACTGTATTTTTTTTTCTCCATTTCTCATGGCTTAATATTTTTCTCTCTCTGCTATTGCTTGTTACTTGACTGTGTAACTATTATTTATCTCAGCGGTACATTTCATAATGCCATTTGTATGAAAGGTACTCTGCAAAGTACAATCGCATTGTATTGCCCTGCAAAAGTACACAGCAGTTGTCTTTGAACAATATAATTATGTTTTGAAAGAAGGAAAGTTCCTGATTTGACATAAGTGTATAATGATAGTCTTTGGTGTTAGAAACTCGTTTGAACGTGCAGAATTTTGTCCTTGAAAAATATGCTCTCTCCTTTTTTTTTCATCATCATGTATTATTTAATCCTAACATATGTGTACCGATGGGCTCATTTATTTTATTCCACCAAACTACAAGCAGAAATGGAAAATGCAGCTACTAATCACTCTAATGTGAAATACTTTTACTTAAAAAATATAAGTATCTGTTAAAATAAGTAATGTATTACCTAAATATGAAAAAAGAAAAAAAAAAGTTAATAATGAAATAGTCAAGAAATGGGTGGAAAAGTAAAAAGTTAACTGATTGAAGGCATAAAAAGCAGTATTGGATGATTCGGGGAAGCAATGCTTGTCAAACTGTGCAAGCAGTTCTTCATCTTTGCTAGGTAATACTGCTACTTGTGTTATGGAGCTTACTGTTTTCGTTATAGAGAGTAGCAGTGAATTTTAGCTATAAAAATGCTGATTCACGTTTATTCATGAACAGTAAATTGACTTTGAAAATAGGAAACTGTATTTTAAACTCGGCAGACACATGAGCCACGTAGCTGTTTAAATGGTTAAATGGTAAATCCTTGGGGCAGAGGAGTGAGGGTTGTATACAGCAGGGAAAGGGGGACCTCTGCTTCAGTGAAATGTTATATAATCTATAGCTGTTTGTTCAAGCAAGGGCAAAAGGAAGCAAAATTTTGGCCCTTCCACTCCACACTTAAGCCATAAAGCAGGGAGCAAGTTGCTTTATGTACAGCATATTATAATTTTGTGTCTGTCTAAAACAGCCTACTCTGTATGTCTCTGTATGTTCTTCCTATTAAAGCTGCAGTTGGGCAGAGCGCACGGAGAGCTTGTGAATACTGCACCTAGAAAGCAAGCCCTTAGGAGCTTGCTGTGCTGACATTTGAGGATAAGAAACCTCTTTGATCCTTTAGATCCTTTAGATCACCTACTATAATCTCAAAAAAACAGAGCAGTCTGTCACTGGAATAGGGCGCAAGAGGCTACTTTAACTCTCAAGAGTATTCCAGTGGCAGAAGAGAAAGGTGACACTGCTACAGGGGAGATGTTTGTTGGAGGGGGCTACAAATGGTTTTCTCTGTGGTTTGAGTATCCTTCTAATGGCTAGTTTGATTATGTGAACAGTGGTCATAGAGTATTCATGATCGCTGGAGGAATGAACTGTAAGTACAGAGAAAACTCTTGAGTTTAATTTTATGGTAAATAAAAATACAGGAAAATGGCAGAGTAGATTTAGGCTGATTAGGTTTTAGAAGGAACAGCCTTTCAGCAGAGATCAGATGGAAAGGCCAGAAGCAGTGTGGAATGAATTAACTTTTTAAAAGGTTTTTGCCACCAAAAATGATTGGCAGAAATGAAAATAACAGAATAGTGATATTTCACTACTTTTATATGATGCATATTTGTCATGATTCTTGAAATGACATTCAACAAATATTGAATAAAGAGAGAATTAGGCTATGCCATGTGATTTTGCAAGGTCCCAGCTATTTTATTACGATGTTATAAAAGAGGAGTTCTAAATATAAGGGCCAAATGAAAGTGATTTATGCTTTTCTCATAGTGCACTTTTAGATTCATGCTTAGAAGATGAAAAAATAGATATTTTTACAGGTACTGATCACATAAGCCACTCATCCTCTCGGTCACTGTTCCCTTTTCACGTTGTGTTTTTTTAGGCCTTTCACTCTGTCTAATTCCTTTGTGCTGATGTAGTTCATACAGTTACATGAAATGCTGTCTGCTAAAATGCAATAATGATACTATTTCAATGGAAGAAAAATGATGATAGAAGTCTCTGATAAAAACATACCATGATATCTTCATGGGATCTCTGAATAAAGCAAGAATATAGCTTTTAATAAGATGAAAAGTAATGCAATTGCCATTTGTAGTTTTCAGTACATGGCTCTTCTGTACTTTAGGAAAATAATTCTTTCATTTACCTCACAGATTTTGAGAGCTGTGAATGACTGGTTACCAGAAAATGTATTTTCATGTCCAGCAATCTGTTCAGATATATATGCTGATGCTATAGATCCTTCTGTGTTTGCTTCTAAGATTTTGCATCTTGGCCTTCAAAACCTGACTAGGGACAATATTATTTCAAGATTTAACATATTCTGTCTAAATTTTCCAACACAGATCTCCTTGGATTTGCAAGTAATTTAAGTCACTCATTATGATCCTGGTAGATTGTCATAGATTGTGAATAGAAGGATCCACTGAGGTCATTCAGCCCAACTGCCTGGCATTGCATTACAGAAGATAAAATATCTTACAAAATGAATTCTTCAACAGCAATGCTTTTTTCCCCATTTTCCTTTTTTTTTCTTTTTTTTTTTTAAAAAAAAAGCAATCTTAACTCAATGATTTCAAGGCATAGATGGCCTTCTATATGTTCAGATAATTGTTCTCCATTCCCCCTCATGCAAACAATATTAATCTTGGATCTCAATTTTTAGCTAGTTACCTGTGGGCTTTTCCATCACTGAATTCCACGGTACTGTACCTTTTAAATTAAGATTTGTTCAGGTGTGCTCATTTTACCAAGAATTCTAGGTCAGTTTTTATAGCATCCTTTCCCAGTTCTTATTTATCATTTGAAAGATATTCATGGAGTCATAAAAAATTATGAACAACACTTCTGCATAATTAATGTTTCCAGGAACTTCATATGCTTTGGTTTACAACTGCTACTGTTACATCACTTGATACTAAGCTGATAAAGGGAAACACAGATCTCTTTTCTGCTCCATGAGCTCTGTCATCACATGTTAGTTTTATATGTTGCTTTATTAAAGCCCTATTTGAGTTACAGTCCCCAAATAATATGAACCTCTTTTCTAACAGAGTGCTTGGGAATTTATTAATGATCAACATCCAAATAGATAACAGATCTACTCAGATCTCTCATAGAATCCTTTGAGTAGTAACTTGAGTCTTTTTCTTAAAGGATATCCTAGATAACTAAGCTAAACTTTGGCCTTATATTATGATGACACATTCACTTCTCTTAACTAGATTTGTGTGTATGAACCTTGTTGGATTTTGGTCTTTCATGAGCTATATTTATTAGAATATTACCATTTTTCAGGTTGAATTTACCTCATATTGCTATTCCTGTCCTTTCGATAGGATTTATTTCAAGCTCAGCTGCCTCTAGTTTCTCAGGTCATCTCAATTACCCTTTTCAAATGTTGACCTAATACTGGCTCTTTTTCAGACCTCCAGTGCAGTTTTAATATTTCTTTAAAATTAGCATTAACAGTTTGATGACCTCACAGCCAATTCTTTTAAAGCTCCTGGATGCAGTTTATCTAAAAAAATAATGATATCTGTAATAATTTTTGTTTCACATCACTGAAGCTATTAATCAATAGAAAATATATTGTTATTATTGTAATGTAAATGATCATGCTTCTGCGTAGATCCTAAAGAATAATGATGATTCAATTCATGCTTTTTCTGCTTTATATTTTAGTTTTAGCTTTCTGCTGTAGTGTGATATGCTCAATATAGTTATGGTTTACCTCAATATATCTTATCTAACTTTGATAAGCATAGCTTGTACTCTCTCCATCCTCCCTGAATGATCTGTGATGCAAGGGGCAGCCTAGCCCCTTCCACCTAGCCTAGAAAATCTTGCAGTACCAGTGCTTCTCATTTAGGTGTGCTCATACTCACATGTGTGGAAAACAGATCTTATCAAGTCTCAGTGTCTGCTTATATTACAGTTGGGGCTATATCCTTTTGGTAGCAACACATGGAATTATGCTATAATCATAGCGAAAAGCATCAGCTTTAGTCCAGAGATGCATTTAGCTTTCAAAACACTGTCTCACGGCCTTGAGCAATGTGTTTCTGCTAGGAAATGTGTGTGCAGAATTCTTAGGAACATTAAGGCTGTTTTACCGATGGCAGCATGAGACCTCCAGCATATGTCTCATGGATTGAAGTACCTCCCAATGACAGATTTTTTTTTTCTCTGTTATAGATTTTGCAGCTCTGTTTACTTTCTTCTAAAGCCTCAAACTACAGCTAAGGAAGATGCCTTTGGGTATTATTAACTGCCTAAGGGTAGCTAGTAACAATTTTAATATCCACAAAACTCTGCTAAAACAGAAGGAAAAAATGAACAAGATTTATCAGGGTGAGTTAGATCACTGACTGATTATTGTTATTTAACATAACCTGAGAGCTGTGACAACTATTAAAAATGTGGGTTATTGCATTTGTTTTTAAAATGAAGTGATGAAGTATTTCCCTACTTACAGTCCCCAAGGAAAAAAAACAACCTTATCCAACTAATAGGAACTTTCTATTTGGTCCTTGGTATTCAACTGCATGTAACAATTTTGATTTTATCAGTGACATTGTACATTACATTCCTCAAATCTAAGAGACGAGGATGAAAGTTTAGAATGCAGCCTATTAAAAAAAAAACAGTAGGACTTTTATGTAAGAAACCAAACATGGACAAATAATGGTGAATTAACAGGTTTATGTTGGCTAAAAGGGAAAAGATAGGGAAGCTGAGAAATGCTCAGCAAATTCTGGTGTTACTAACCTCACTGAGCTCAGGATTTCATTGTTTTGCCCATTTCTTCTTTTAGTAAGTACTTGTAATTTTTTTCTGAGTCCCATGTGAACTGAATCCTGGACCTAAAGAAGCATTTTTATGCATAATTTTGAGAAGCTCATGAAAATGTTCTTTTTGACTGTATTTGAAGCAAAGCAGATCCCAGAGGTTAGTTGGTACAAAACCACAGTTGTCTGTATGTTTTCTTGGGAAGTTGTTTTCCCTCTGCTTATGAACCTTTGTTCATCTCTTTGCTGTGATCTTCAACAGCAAGGTTTCAAAAAGGGAAGTATTCACCGACAACTGACGGTTGCCTGACTAAATGTTACCTATACACAAGAGTTTGGAGGAATGAATTCAGTTTCTTTAGCAGCTAGCGGTCTCACTATAGATAATATCCAGTGGTCTCACTGCAGCTTTCCCTCTTGCATATGCCAAAATTTACTAAACAGCAAAACTGCCCTTGCGTTCCTGGTCCATCTTGGGATCCTTCAAGGATCTGCGATCCAGCCCTGCTCACTGGGCCCTGCTCATCACGACCTCCTCTTTTGTATTCCAGTCTTGTCCCCTTTCTACAGAGCAACTTCATTCTGCCTGCCCATGCTGCTTCCCAGCAAAAGCCAGAGCAGAGCAGGTACACAGGGACTGAATCAGTGCTGAAGTCCTTTGAAGGGTCTTTTCAGTTGGTCACAGCCCTGTGCAGCCCATGGTCATGTTAGCACTAGCTCTTACTACTACTGCCTTAGTACCCAGGCAGGACTCCCCTTCCTCATCACCCAGCCTCCACTAAGTGATGGCTTGCTGTCTGACCTGCCAGCTGAGCAGAGCTTCTGACAGGACTAGGCTGCCTTTGCCTGAGAGATGAAGAGCTCTGACCCTGAAAAGGCAAAACCCTCCATCGCCGCTTCTTCATGGGGTTGCAGCCTTCTCTGTCTAATGAAGACATGTTGACGCAAGGGTCTCAGACACCACGGACACGATCAATGTGATCAAGCAGTGCCAGTTTATTCAGGGTTCCAAGCGCACTTATATGCAAGGCTTCGCCGAACACGCGAGTTCTTCTTTACAATGATTGGTTAAGACCCCGCATCCACGCGTCTAACTATACAGTGTGATAGGCTAACTAGCAGTGTCCACGCGTCCTTACGTTTAACGACCGTCCCCCTCTACTTGTTTGTCTCAACTCTTTTACTCCTTATCTGACTGTCGGTGGAATTCCTTATCCCCTAGTCAGCGGTCCTTCTGCCCTTTCACCTAGATCTGTGTTGCTCACATCATGACCACGGGCCTTCAGAAATCCCGCAAAGACAGTGAAAGCTCTTGATCTCCTCAGCTGTGTTGGATCTCCTGGAGAGCAAAGGTTAGTGAGGTGGGAGACACGTTTCCTTACACTACTCCCAGAGGGTTGAGGAGAGTCATACTACTTCAGTGATGTTACTAGACACTTTTGTTGGTGCAGCTGTCCCATAAGATTCCAATATAATTGCCATATTCAAATAGAATTCAGATAGAATTTACAGAAGCAGTCTTCATTAATATGGATTGCAAGACTTCAAAACAGAGCAGGAAACCCAGCCACAAACCCACGGCTCCTAACCATGTTCAGTGTTCAGGTATGTGTAACATGTAACTGTTCACCTTCAGGCTGTTAACTTAAGAAAATACAAATTTTATGTTACTAGTCTGATACATATCTAAATTCTATATTGTTGATTATTCTTTTCAGATATTCTTTGTTATAAATTTCTGACCAAATTTTTGTTGATCTACTCAGACCTCTCATAGAAGCACACACTCCACATCCTATTCGCCATATGGTCTGTTTACAGTTACTTCTGTGTTTCATTAATTTACATAAATTCTGCCACATTCTATCATGTGTTATTCAAGTTCTATGCTATATGAAACATGATTGACGACTCACATCCAGTCACTAAGTAATTCGCAGTTACAGATGATATATAAGTACATTCTCACCTTAAAAGGTGTCAAGGGGCAGAAGGGATGCTCTCTTTCTGTCTTCCATCTCTTTTCCTGCAAGGGCCCAAGGAATTCGGGCAATAATTATATAAATGATGCACACAAATCACAGAGTTCAAAGCTGTCTTCTTGTCATATGTATGATGAATGTATTTACTCCATTCCTTATAGTGAGGATTATGGTAGTGTTCAGTAATAATCCAAAATACTCAGAGGCAGATTCATAGTTATCCAAGTAAACAGAACAGCACTGGCAGTGCAACTGGTAGTAGCTTTAATTTTAAAAATGTTTTTACACGGTTTTCAGCTTTGTTACATTTATGAGTTCTTCTATCCATTCAAAACTGTTTTCCTACTCTACTAGACGTAAGCAAATTGGATTCATCTTAAATTTTAATATTAAACATCTTAGTAACAGATAAGGTTTCTTTCAAATATGTATTTTAAATAATACAGTGGTGAGAGCCACCTTGTTCAAATGCACCGAACGGTTATAATGCCACCTGAAGTCAAGAAGAACTGTAAATGTTCAGTATGTATAAAAATCAAGGCCTAGTTCATAGAATCATATAACCATAGAATGCTTAAGCTTGGAAGAGACCTCTAGAGGTCATCTAGTCCAACACCCCTGCACACGCAGGGTCACCTAGAGCACACATCTCACCACATCTGCTTTTAAAAATAGGATACTATGGTGTAAAAATTGCATATCTTTCTGTTTTACTCTTCTTTTGTAATGTAAAGGTCATATGATCAAGTTAAGGTTTTGGAAGTGTGAAATAACTAATCTCTGGGCACAAGTAAGATTTTTCAATTAATTCATTTATAAATGATTCCTCATCCTGAATGAAATTGCTGTTTAAAATCTTTTCAGAAGCTTCATAGCAGTTGCATGTGAGAAAAAACAAATCCTATTTTGCTGTTTTTTTAACTTGACAATTATAAAATTCTTGCCAGTGTCTAGTGTAAAAACATTGATATAAACATGAGAAACGGATTCCCTTCTCAAATAATGTGGAATATCATGGGATAACTCCATTCAAGTCAGTAGTATAATACAACCAAAAATGAGGACAAAATCTGCTCTGACTAGAAAGATCTGTGATTACCTTCAAAGGTAATCCTGCAGTTTTGCTGTGGACTTACATAGACTTGTCAGGAAATTGGGAGGGAAGGAAACAAACGAGCAAGGAGGGTGATGGTTTTTTATAGCTGAATCAGAATCAGAATGCATTTTTTAGAATAAACTTCAATCTTTGCTGTGTTTTCAGCACTCAGGATTTTTTCTAACTGATTTCTACTTGTTCAGGGATCTGGACAAAATCTATTGATACACAGACCAGAAAAGCTTCCTGACAAAGCTAAGTTGCTGAATCATAGCACTGAAATAACGGCTTAAAACCAACTCTTGGCTAAAGATACTGATAAAGCTGGCATCTGTAACAATACAGAGTAAGAAATGAAGGTCAAAAAGAGCGTAAGGGTTAGCAGCATTTGGATAAAATTTCCTGATAGAAATTAATGCTCTGCTACCCTGACCTAGGTTCAAAACAAGATTAAATAGCAATAATTACTTTCTAGTAGTAGTTATCAATTCTTCAGATATCAAGAGGAAAACTGAAAAAAATAAACCTGCCTGCAACTGACACAAAAGTGCACATCTTGTCTAGAAAATTTACAAAAATATGTATGGCAATGGCTGCAATTTTTGTGCATTACCCTTTCTAGAACATTGCTTGACTTATCATCTAGGTCCATGAGATTCAGACTGTTTCATTGCTCTTCAAAAAAGAGCAATGATGGTGGCGGTAGTAGGACTTTTTGTTTTTGATTTTGTTTTGATCACCTATTTTACAGAGCAATTATTTTTATTTCCTATCCGACACAGACAAGAAAATATAGCCAAAGGCAAGGGCATCCACCACCTTTTTGAAGGTCTCTGGTAAACTATTATTTGTATGACTTCAGAGAATCTGCTCCATATTTCAAAAGGCAGTATTACCAGGCTCAAAAGCATGCTTAGGAAAATACATCACCTATTAGCCTTATCTGTTTTTCTGACATGAGAATGAAAAAAGGCTTCTTGAAACCGAAGGAATGCTGGCAGAACTGCTGGTGAGCATACGTGCATTACACCAAGCAGTGTTTTCCTGCACCTACTCTTTTACATTGGACAAACTTCCTCTTAAAGTCAAAAAGAATGAAAATGTTGTCCAGTAAATGCATAATGTAATGTATTTGATTGTTAAAGTGAATATTTGAGAGTTTTGTGTGTGTGTGTGTCCATCTTGAATTTTTCATGTTAATGCTATAATATCTACAGTGGCTGGAGACTGCCTTCAATGATGAAATTGTCAGTTGTAACTGACTGGAAGTGGTAACTCTACTACACGCCCTTCCTGTCGTATCTCTTTCTCACAGCAGAGCAGTGCAACCAGCCACTGCAGGAGACAGGATTATGCACCAGGTGGACCTTTAGTCTAACCCAGCATGGAAACATTATGTTCCAAGTTATATTTGCAAATGTCTAAAGGTAGGGAAGCAGGAAAGTATATAAGTAGATGGAAAGCAGCAGCAAGGAAATGGAAATTTCTGTGTTCTGTAACTAGAATTCACCATCATCTTTCCTGAAGATAATTGCTAAGCATATTGTCTGACAAAATTTATCATGAACAGAGCAATTCTGTCCCTCATTTTTAATCCTAATGGAAATGCAGGCTGCTTTTGAAACATCTTT
>NW_010579570.1:165992-181112 GCF_000705375.1 Tinamus guttatus
CCTATTTAAAGGGCGGATTCTAGTACCTAAGTTAAGGGATGTATGTGCTAGGGGATGAAAAATGAGTGCAGCATTTCCTAAAAGCAACATAAAAAAATGGGTGGTTAACAGCATTTTAAAGCTATTTGTTAGTCAGAGCAAGTAGAAATAGTAACTCATTCAGTAATGTAGCAAGCTAATCTAATTAAATGTGCCCTCGGCCCAGCATCTGTCTTCATAATGATCTTGGTGCCGTTAGGCACCAAGTGCGTCATAACTTTATGTTCAAATTAATGCTGATATGCTGTGGATGACATTTGTAATGTTGATGATAAAATATCCAGATTTCATCATATTCAGTTCTACTGAAAGATATATAATCTTCTAGTTCTCTTGTTATTATTTAAAAATTGTATATATCACATCTGCACTGCATGATCTCTCTCATTCTACCCAGCCTATTCTGTATTTACATATGACAAATATACAATATGCATAATCTGTTTTGCTCGGTGGTTAAATCTACCTGATGCTCTGAATTTCACAACTTCCTATATTTTATTTCTAAATGTCATTAACAGTGTAATGCCTTCTGTGTTCTACCCTTGGGATAGTGCATACTGTCCATATACAAGGCACTTTCTCACGTTTTAAAACTTTTTGAAATCTCTTGAGTCATTTTGAACGCTGTTAGTATTGAGCACACTGGCACTAGCTAATATGTATTGATTTTCAGTGCCTGAAATTTCTGAAGACTGTCTTAGATGAGAGAAGAAGATATTAAATTCTTATGAACTTACATTTCAGCATTTGTCAGGCAGGCTGTGTGTAATAAGGGAAGTTTTACAAAACTTGCCTGTAATTCCTCCTCCACAGTTTCATCATGGTCTCCTTCCAGTCCAGCTAAAGCTTTTGACAATCCGTGCAGGGTGAGGAGTATTTTCACACCACAGAATCATACACACTTGTTTTCCCTAGATTTTCATTGCAGTCAGTATAAACAGTATATAAAATCCTGCTCTATGTTCCCATTGTTTTACATGCTTCATTGAAGTCAAAGGGAATCCAGAGCATCCAAAAGACAATTATAAATACTAAAAAAAAAAAAAAAAAAAAAAGGAGGAGGGAGTTATATCACACTGAGTCTTTTCCAAGGCCTTTAGTTCCTTCTTTTAGTCAAATCTGATAGTTACTTTATTCTCTCCCTCTTTGACCTGGCAGCTATCTCCAGTACAATGAAATAGTGCTTTTATTCTCTCAGCCTTGTACTTGTTTTCTGTGACTATGCTGTCTGCTCCATCAGTGAGTTATGTGAGGCTCTCGCTTATTCTTGTTTCACCTTCCTGTGATGAGGAGAAGGTACATGGTCTTGTTAGAGGCTCTCTTTTCATGGGAAAAAAACAATTTGGTGTGAAGGGAGGTGAAGGTTAGGTACAAATAATGCGCTTTTACTCTGTTTTCAGTGGGAAGTGCTCAATGTATTTTTGAAAAAATGTGTCAGTGCCAACTGCCAAATGAATTATTGTGACATAGAACATTTAAAGAACCAAGCAATCTTCACATGTTAAAACTCTGCCGACAGTTCTATTAAGGGGAATTTGAAAGCATTTTGGCAGCTGGTAGTGTGCTTGCTGAGCCATAAAAAATCAAGGAAAATTTTAAGAAATATGAGTACTTAATGAACCATATACTTCTTCAAACTCTAGACCTAGGCTTTGTAGAGGGCAGTTACTAATAGACAAGCAGGTTAGTAATGAAATCAGAGTGTGTGTGAGACTGTTGCCATGTATTTTGGATCTGAAGGCAAAAATGAGTGTAATTGCACATGTAAAGCTTTACAGAGGCACCCATCATCTCAGTAACAGATCTCTTTCTACCAATTTAGGATGTAATTAAAACAAACTACATCCCTCAGAAAGGTTTGGAAAATAACCAGCCACTTGTGCTTGCTGTTTATTTTTGTTGTTGTTCTTGTTTTTTAAATTATCTAATGGTTAATTAAGTGTTTGACCAATTAAAAAAGTCATATCCTATGACCTGAAGTTTGCTATGGTGAATTCTGGCAGTTTGCTCAAAGAGTATTTCTGAGGCTGTGCCCACCAATAGCAGAGCAGGTAATAACGAGAGGCTACAACACCGGTATCCAACAGATGATTAGGAAAAAACATTCAAGTAGCAGGATAGTATTTCCCTGACCTACTTTCATGTCATCAATAGTTTAAAAAATTCATGAACCAGAGTCTGCATCTGAGTTTATCTTCTCTGATCTTTTTTACTCTATTTGGAACCTTCTATTCTTTACCCCCTTGAAATCCAATGTTAGTGATCTCTACAACTGAGTAGTGTGATAAGGACTTTTTTGTTGTCTTGACCTTGCTGCCTAACAGTTGTACTGGTTTCTCTTTACTTGTAGTATGGTAAGTCTGATGTGTATTCTTTTCTAGTTCCAGTTTGCCATGCCATTCATTTTATAGGCTTGCGCTGTGCTGTTGCTTAGCTCTCTTCTTCAGAGTCCTTTTAACCTCTAATTATTCTTTGAGATGAGGTAGCAAGAGATGCTTGCTGTATTCAAAATGCAGGACACCATAGGTATCTCCACTGGCATAATGTTGCTATCAAAGTCAAGAATTCTCAACTCGTTCTATAATAAGTCTAGTTTCAGAAAGTCTTTCAAAGATCATTTTTTAGGGAGAGAATAACTAATTTGTTGCCCTCTGTTGTACAGAAATGGAGCTATTTGTTTTCCTGAGCTTTATACCACTTCATAACTTCTCCCACTTCCAAAATAAGCTTCTGCATTCTATAATAAGCAATTTTTACAAATACTTTTCCAGGATGTCCTCTTGACAGCATATTGAAATAATTAGTTTGGTTGTGGAGATTCGTTGTAGAAAAAGCAAAAATCTGCAGATTCTTATAGTAAAGGAAAAGTGTGGCAACCAGCCACAGGTAGGAGAAATCCGTTATTGCTAAGAATGCTATCACTAGGAAATTCAGAACGGTGTAATTCCAAAATTACGCTGAGGGTACAAAGTATGACAAAGTCTTCTATGGTATCAATAGAAGGCACTGCCAGGACCTTACTATATTCTCCTAATTGTTTTCTTAATTTCCTAGTTGCCTTTTTATAGCATACCAGTGTCTTTTGTTTGTTCCTACATTGGTTTGATCTCCTAGTTTCCATTCAGCCAGGGAGCGCATTTTTAAAGGAAGATATACAGCTAATCAATCACATTCACCCTTATTTTCATTTGTTCAGTAAACCAAAAGTTGACATGAGAGATTGCTCAGAAAATATTTTTTGGGCACAAGGAATATTCCGGTCCTCTAAAATTGAAGGCATTTATCAACGTTAATGTTGGCCTCAAAATTTCCCTGCTGATTTTCAGCTAAAGAGGCCAAGGTCTATCTGGTATATACTGAGAAGCAACTTCCCAGCACTCTTCAGATCTGAATGAAAGAGCATGAAATTTAACTAGAGGTGGTACCATCTGTTGTCCTTGTATTTGTTCTCACAACACCATCCAAATCAGTTTGGATCTAATCAGTATCCTTCCATCAAAGGAGAAGAAAATCCCTCATGATGAGAGGAACAAGCATCCATGAGAGCTATGGTATGTTGTCCTCTGGCTAACCTGCTACAGAAGGTGGGAGCTAGGTGGATGATTGATTGTGTAGATATATGTACTGATAGCTTGCTGGCCTAGCTTCACCCTACAGAAAAGCACCTGTAGGTAAGTGGCATCTTTTTTGCCTCTTCCTCCTCCAGAGCTGCAGATGGTACCAAGGCCCATCAATTCTGGCATCTATTACTTCCTCAGTGTGTCTGAACTAATCATCCTCCTAGAGAGAAGTTATCTGAGATTGCTCCTTGCTGCAAGGTCTTGTGTGTAATATACTTCTAAGCTGTCACAGAATGATTTCTTTTGTAATGGACAGGAGAATTTTTAAGGAGCTACTTTAATTTTCCCTACTAAGTACCATATTTAGTCTGATTTCAATGGCTTAAAGTAATATAGGCACAGTGCATTTTCAGCTTCTTACTTTTAAAAGGATAGAAATTAATGCAAAGATAAAAATTAAATGTAGTTATATGATCAGAAATTCATGCAGAAAACTCTAATATGTTTCTGCTTTTTCGAGTTCTGTGGATAAGTGTCAAATCCTGCATTGCACTGTCTTATCCTGGATCTAGAAAATGTTGCAAAGGAGTAGTGATAAATGGGAATGCTCAAAATAAAAAAAAAAGAGAGGGATGTGGTCTTAGGATACTCATTTATTTCTGTTTTCTATATTCTATGTGGTGTGCTCAAATGCAATGGTCTCAATATTTTTCAATGCAGACGTCAGCCAGGTGAACTGTTTCTTTCTTTGTGGAATGATATTTAATGATATATAAGTAGATTTTCTTCTTCCAAGGTGTTCCTGTTGTTATGAAAAAAAATAAAAATAAAACATGTAATAGAGATACTTCAGATTTATATATATCAAAGCTAACCATATTTTTATTTATGCATAAAAATGCAAGTCTTTCAGGGCAAAAAAAGGGAGGAGGGAGGAGCATGAGCAGGTAGTATAGAGCTTAAAATGTGCCAAAGGTGGAATGGATGTGGCCTGCCCTTTGCGCAGGTTGTGTGGCAGACAGTAGCGGTGCGCATGGTGCAGCCTTCCTGTGGCTGTTTGAGGGTGGCGTGTGTAAGTGAGGTGACAGAGGAGGCCCCGTCCATGGTACTGCCATGGGGAGTGGGGCCATTGCAAGAGCTTTGAGTGGAAGCCCCCCCTCTTGGGACTCCTGCCCACAGGACCAGGAGGAGGAGCACCTGGAACTGGAACACCAGGACCACGCTGGAGGAGCACCAGCGTGGCCAGGAAACATTCTCAGGCTAGAGAGTCTGGTGAGAGCTGTAGAGAGACATAAAGCCTCTGTCCGTGAATTAGGCTCTGGGCCCAGATTTTAGTAGGATGGTGTATTTGAAAACTAATCCAAGATCCTTTGACTCTGTCTGCTCTGTAACTCTCCGTTGCAAGTGTAGGGTTGTAGGAAGCTTCCTGAATGTGAAAGAAATTAAAATGTACTAGGATCTAAGAGGAACAACAGCCTAAGAAGAGGTCAGAATGAGACATTAACATTTTAAAGCATATGTTCACTTATCTTTAATGCTTCTTGCGAGTAATCATCTGAGTAATCAACTCAGGTAGTCATCTCTGCTGACTGCTAAAGATCTTGCGGTGTTTGTTGTAAGGATAGCATAGTTAAGCTGTGTGTCCTACCCCCAGTATCTGCCAGACTTATTTCCCCATGTGCCTTTCACTTGCCCACAGCCCTTCCTGTCTCTGAAATTTTTGCTATCTGCAACTTCAGTGAAGGTAAAATTAATTGCGCATCTTGGGTTTGACTAAAAATATTTGGCCTTGTTTTCATTGAATTTAATCACAGGATTAAGATCAGAGTCCTTGTGCAAACTCTCAGATCGCATGGCTGACAACTGGGTTGCCCCAGTACTACCAAACGTTAGCCTTTTAATGATTGTGTGAATGGTGGTTGTAGAGAAAATAATTCTAATCTAACAGGAATCTTGGACCACAAGAGACCCATCCATTGCAAACAGGTTCACACATTCTGTCAGCTTGGAAGACCCTCTGTTTGAGTGCCTCCCTGCAGAGAGAAATAACCTCTTTTCTAGTCTGGGAGGAAAATAATTATAAGTCTTACCACATCTTAAAATTCATCAGTGAATAAACTCAGGAAAAAATATGCAGAAGGGACAAATTCCACTTACGCTGTGAACCCAGTAAGCTCTTGTGACCATCTTGACATTTGTAGGAATGATTTTGAAAGTCTGATTCAAATTCTTAGATTAACTTTATTTCCCCATTTTGCTTGCCCCTCTGTTTGAGACAGTTTTTTGACAGTTTTTGTGCTGCAAACAAGCAGTGGAACATATTTGCTGAAAAGGAACAACTGATCTCTTATTATGAAGTTTGCCATTTTTAATACCACGATTCAAAAAAAAAACATGTACAGATACATTTCACATTCAATGGGAAGCAATCATAGCAAGTGAAGCAGTGGGGCAATATTTGCCCAGCAACTTGCCTTTCCAAATAAAAGTATTAATGACTGAAACTTGGGAATATTATTGGATCTGAGATGCAATATCATTCGATATAAATGCTTGTATACTTACGTTTTTTTAAAGTGAACCTGAAAAAATACCTCTTGTCTATTTGCTTGCCTATTCTTGGGGTCCATATTGAAGAAGACAGTTATCTCTTTAGGGCAAGAAGGGTTGGAAAAATCTCCTGTGCATCCCACTATGCACCGGGACTGTGTTTCATGTATTTTAAACCAGATAAACACACACTGCATATGCCCTTAATGGGGAAATGTGAACAGAATCTCAGTATAAGTTTCACTGAAAAGAAGAACATTATTTTAAAGCAAAATTCTTTATTTAACTTTGTTGTCTGCCTTTTTCTAGATTACGTTTGCTATGCTAGTATTCTTTTTCCATCTTGTGCATGATACACTTACTCTTCCTAAGTCATAGATTTCCAATTTAAACCTGGTAATACCTAGTGTTTCTTTTATGTGTTTTTGTGGCCCTTTCTTTACTTCAGAATTCTAGCAGTAAGTTTTGTCAATGAAGCCAAAAGCTTAAATTGTAGTTTGTAACCTACTGGGAACCATGCATTCTTCTGTCTGTAAGAACTGTCATTACCTTGTAAACCACACTTTTTCACTGTAATTTGTAGCATTTTCTGCTGTTCCCCTATAATTCAGGGATAGCTTATTTGTGGAGCACCACTATTTATGCTATGTATTGCTCCAAAATAATTTATCTTTGTAGCCGAGAAAATTGCAGTATAATTTCTGTGCTCTTGCATAGACCTTTCTCCTGTTTGTAGCTGTGATTTCTGAGTTACAGCTGCTCCAATATAAATAATGTATTCATTCATAATTTAAATGTGACCTATCTTTGCAACTCTAGTGACTCACTATAAAGATCCTTTTCAGTGACTTACAAACTTCAAGCAGGTTTTGGTAACTGATTTATCTCCTCTGATTGGTAACATGTTGTGAAGTTACAGCTTTAGTATGTTTGACAGTGCTGGGAGGATCCAGAACTGCTAAGAGGCTCTTAGTATAATGAAAGAGGAGGCTCACAAGAGAATCAGACTAACATGGTCTTTGCCAGATTATCATATTCGAAAATCAGGAACTCGATACTATAGTTACAAGATATCTTTTCTTTGGTGACTGATTAACAAGGTTTCTACAACTCGTTTCTACTTCTGTGGTTCTGGGCTTCCTTAGCAATGCTGATAGGACTGTTTGTAAAAGATTGAATTTTAAATAAGAACACTGAACACAATAGACTTTAAAATAACCATCTATTAAAAAAAAAAAGAAAAAAAAGAAGTAGGGTGAAAGCCATAGCAGGGGGGAAAGAATAAAAGGCACTCATTTCTTGAGCTGGCTTTGCAACCAAAGAATATCAGTTAATTCCCCCCAGTTCTCTACAGTCGCTTAACAGGTGTTTTTCACAGATGCACAGTACTACACAGAGGGCAAAATGGAAGGTAATCATGTCCTCAGGATCCACTTGATTGATAGCAGCTCTAATTCGGATGGTACTGTACTGCTTCGACATGCTATATGGAGCAATAGTTTTCTGGTTCAAATGAGAATACCCGTTCCCCACCACCATCACCACTACCAAAATGTAATGAAATTTATGGAAAGGAGGAAGAATTCTTCTGAAGGAAGAACGAAATTTAGGGTAAACAGTCTTTTGGAAGATAACTAGACTCTTATTTTTAAAATAATATAAATCCAATAAATCCTCAACATGGGTGATAACAGTTTCAGCCTGGACCTGTTGCCATTACACACTGCCGCAAAGCTCTCTCTGAACTGATTTTTGTTTTGATATTCTCCCATTTAAGCTTTTCAAAATATGCTTTTATTTGTGTAATAGGAACCCCTTCGGCTTGCCTCCACGAAGGACTTGGGTTCCCGGCTCGTCACCTCTCTTTCAACCTGTAGAGTAATTAAGTTTGTTACTTTAACCCAGCTTAGCCCATTGATTCCTTTGTGCCAAGCTGCTCAGATGTCTCCATCTCAAAGGTCTAAATGTGTGTGTAGTTGCAGAAGTGGTGCCTCTGTGACAGAAACAAGTCACACTTCAGTCCTTCACTATAGCTTGTTGTGCAAATAAGAGATGGCACCTGCTCACCTATCATATAGCTGAAGGAAATGTATCATCTATTTAAATAATTGAGAGCCATCATTCACAAATAAATGTCTAATACTTTGCAGACTTTCTATTTTTAGGCAAAAAAAAGCAATTGATGAGCACCCTCTTAAAAGCTATCAGGAGACATTAATTGTGAGTACTGCTAATAGCAATTTGAAGATGTGATCCAAATTTTAAGGATTGTTTAGTAAGTTCAATGCAGTATCTGATAGATTGGAGTAGTAAACCATGCCGTGCAGTTTTCTGCTTTCACATTTGTTTCACTTTTTATTGCTCATCTTTTGGTTTGAATTGTTAGAGAAATACTAATCTCTAGTTTTTAAATTGTAGTTTCCCATATTTCTAATTTGAAGCTTTAAACTTCTCATGCATTATAGAATGACTCAACTAAGATATGATAAATTCTTAAGTGGGTTTGACTTGGTCAAATCTCTTATTTCATAAGTGGAAAGCTTGCAATCAAACTTAAGGTTTGTGAATGTCCAAAAGTTAAGTGCAGACTACTTAACAGATCTTGATTAATCTATTGCTGTTTTAAATATAGTTTTGTTGCATGATTTTATACCAAAAAAGTGTTCTGTACCATGCCACAGTGTGCAATTAGTATGACTTGGTTGCCAAACTCATAATCTGACCACCAGAGAGCAAGATTTTAATTTACACTGTGAAAATTATCTTGCCATGAAACACGGAAATTTGCAGTTGTTACGGTGATCATTGAAGAGAGTAAGAAATAATTTTTCCAGCCTTGAGACATTTTCCTTTCAAACTTGGAACTTGATCATTTTGTGAATTGTCTCAGCAGAAGGTAAACCTTTCATTATTTGCTTTTTAGCTTTATTTTATAGAACTGGATATAGTATACAGAAACCACAGGTACTTACTAGGGATACCTAGCTGAGGAAATCCTGTTTCAGAGCAGCTTTATAGAATGACTGTGGATTTCCTGTAAGACTTAATCTACCTGTGTGCTTGTTCCTTCACTGCAAGGACGTGAATAAATTATGCACATTTGAGGATGTCCTGTAAGTACAGATATTCAGTGTCACGCTCACTAATAAAACTTAGAGTTCCACAAAGATGTTTAGGATATTATTACAGATTCCTTTGTCTGATCATGGATATTCATTGTAATAAAATGTAGAGAGAAAAGATGCATATCTGATGGTAATAGCAGACCTAGAGAAATATATTTAGTTGGCTGGATATGCTGCTAGAATTGTTAATACTTACCATAACTCCAACTAGGAGAAAGGGAGAAAACTGTATAGGAAAAGCAGGTGTTCAGATGAACGGGGAGTGGGAAGACAGCAATGTATTGGGAAATCACGAGTTGAAATCAAGTCAAGACAGGAGAAAAAAAACTGAAAGAAAATAAGAGTCAATTAGAAAAGAAACTGAAAGTGAGAGTCCAAACAATCTCTGCTAGTAAGAGTAAAGTAGGCTTAAGCTTTCTCTTGGTGTACGTTAGTATACAGAAAGCGCGCAGGGAATAGAGAGGCATGCGTGTATACCTGTGATGCCTGACCAGAGGTTATTCCAATGGAGACCCTCTGCTACAACTTAAAATATTTATTACTTTCTAACTACAGCACACCCGAAGTATGACTGAACATGCGTTATGCCTCTTCCCTATTCTGAGCACTCCTACATTACCTGTCACACATAAGTTTAAGCAGATCATTCAAGAAGAAGAAAAGAGCTACAAGTAGCATTCCAATATAAATAAATAAATAAATGAAGACTTGAGACTTGAGCAGTGACATTTTGGCATTCCTTTCTAATCTCTTGTATAACGAGCAGGTGAAGCAGCAGGGATTGCTGAGATACTGCATTGAGCAAAACTTATGGAACAAGCACTAATTAGAGCGAAATTTTACGGTGAAAGAAAGGTGGTAGTAAATTAAAGCATTAATAAAATAGCCTATATGCTTTAAGGATAATAATCTACTATAACTTTATTACCCTTATACAGTTAGTTGTACATTCTGCTTAATGTATGTTTTATGATGAACAAATGACTGAGAAAGCTTTTTCTTCTGGAAGGCAAATAACCAGCTATCATCTCAAGGATTTAATAAGCCTCTCATTATTGCAAAGTATACATGGTGAATATAATAATCTTATTTCCTTATTAATCTTGCCTTGTTATCTTAATAATACATACTGGTAGCTACATCAACCTTTTGTTATATTAAACTTGGTATTTGTGTCAATATTGTATTAAAATGATAAGAGTGAAGGTTGTACTTGTCCTGTAGCATACATTGCAAAGGAAAAAGAAAAGAAACTCTGGAGAAATTAAAATAGCATTTTTATAATAGCTGTGCAGGTAGTGACTGATCTTTTGCAATTGGGTGTTTTGTCTCTCTAATACTGAATATAAACCAGAGATTTGTTCTGGTAAATGAATGGAATAAACTTATTGCAGTTTTTTTGTTTTCATAGCTAATTTTTCTTAAAGAAAATCTTACTTAAACAGAGTTTTTTGTAAAACCTACACTGCGTTCATCATCATAGAGCTGGCACTGTGTAAATGGTTAAAACAATGAAAAGACATTTCCGTTTCTTTTTGCAGCAACAATGATTCTTCCTTCTTTTTGGTCACCATTTGGCACCATTGGCATCATTGTATATAACGTAAACAGAAGGCCTTTGCAGATATTCTTTGAAGCAGTCAGGTCTCCTTGAGTTAAAAATACACTAAAAAGAGAGACAGATCTTTTTCTGTGTGCGTGTATGCAAGTGCAAGTATGCTGATATTGGAATGAGTTGGTTTTGTTGTGACATGCTCATGACAAGAATGATTTAATAGGTCCAGACTATAGGTCTCTTAAATGACCAGCATTGGTCCTCTTAATACAGTTCAATATTTGCACAGCAACTGCTGTTCTGCAACCCTTGACAGGATGTCTTCTTTCCAGATCCTCCTTTCAGTTTTGCAGAGTGAATGCTCTGTCTTATTACTCAGAACTGTCTTCCTGGAGTCTCTCCAAGCTAAAGCCTTGCTTGCTGTGGGTGCCAGATAGACTTATTGCTTCAGTTCTTCAGCTGCAGCCCTTGAAGGACATTCTGAGAATCCATCTTATTTATTCTAGTAAGATGGATCTATTCTAATATTCACCCAAGATAGAGGCACAGAATGGCACTGAGGAATTGCACTTGAGGGTGGAATAGTTTGTCTCTTTCCTATCTCTTCTTGGATTTTGTTCCTTTCTTATGCAGCTTTGAGCAGCAACTGTTTTGCTAACAGTTTGATCTCCCCAACAGTGCTCACACTTGCGAGTACTTCATTTTCTCCTCACTGTTTTATCTCACAGTTTTGTCTTCTAAATCAGGTTTCTCTCTGTATCGGTTTTTTTTTCTACTGCACTTCGTCAGCATTGGCACAAGCAAGATCTGCAACCAGGTCTTTTGACTTTAGGGCTAACTTCGTCTTTCCAGTTGAGCTACCTCTGCATCTAGATAGGCTGCACTGATCCCTTCCACTGTTTCTCACATACTGCCCCATTCAACCACTCCAATCCAGTACTTCCTTGGGCAAAAATTTGGAGCTATACTTTCAACGTGAAGTCTTCAAGAGGTTTGGAAGATGTTCTTACTTGGCCTGGTAGAGTGGAAACCGTATAGCTCATTTTAACTGACATTTTGAAATGAAAAATTATTTTAAACTGAAAAAAAGACACTGTTCATTTTGAACATGTCAAAGTGGCTGTTTCAAGAATTTCAAAATGTTTTCCAACATTTGCTCAAGTTGAGGTATTAATCAAATCTGGCACTCTCCTCTGAACAGTTTGTTTCAAGGAAGTGTCAAAAATTTCATGACAAACTGTCTGGAGAGCTAAAGCAAAATATTGTGTAATTTCCTTTTTTTCTTCTTCTGTTTAAAATAAAACCAATAAAACTAGCAGTCTGTCCTTACTCTCCTGGAATACTAAGTGGTAAACAAGTTGCATGACTTGTTTCAGGCACCAGTGCTGGCAGTATGCTACTATTTATTTCCTTTCAGGCATATGTTCTGTGTGCTGAATTTCTGAAGTAAATTTTTATAACTGAAATATAAACCCTTGAGAAATCAAAGCTTGTAATAAACTGAAACACTGACAGAGCCTGAACTATGGTGCACAAATTGCAGTGCTTGAAAAGTGGAAAAATAGAATCAAGAGCCTCTAAACTACAAGCAAATTATGGCCTATCAATTTTTCTATAGGGCAATCACAAGGCTATATAAGTAGAATCATAGATTCCCAGAAATTGGCTGTTTGTAATAAAAATTAAGTATATCAGGTTCATGTCATCAGATTTTTTTAAAAAATCAAGTAGATGTTAATAAAGTAGTTAATCTCATTGCTGTATTTTTCTTAAGAACAGTTTTTTTCTTAGAACAAATTGTTTCCTTGAAAGTGTTGCTCCTTCTCAGAAGGCTGGAACTGTCGCCATTCCTGGAGAAAAGTATACAAGCATTTTTATGAACATCACACACAGATATGTGAACACACATGAATGTATGTGCATATACTCATACCTACTTATTTCTTCAACAGAGTGAGTCTTTGCTTCAAAACAATTAAGTGCCCAAGTAGTAGATAATAAATGAGTTGTTTATTGCTTACTGTACATATCTGGTTTCAGCAAATTGAAAATAGGCTGAATAATGGGTTGTGAGTAGAACATCCATTTGTATATTTATCACAGAGCTGCGGCTGCATTGCAGCACAGCTGCTAATTCACTGGGGCATCCTTGGGTCTGATGTCTTAAAAGTAGAGTACGACACTCATTATGTTGCAATTTGTAAAAATGTTACACTGCAACTATAAAAGAATAAATATTGATGTGCACTAACCACGCAAACAAAGGATAGGGAGATGAAGTCAGGCAAACCTGTATGACTAATACATGTGCTGTTTTAGCTGAGCATGTTGCTGTTCATGGTAGATGGCAGAGTTGTTACAGTGAAGGAGAAAGATTAGACTGTGAGGATTTTAGCACATAATATAAATATGTTCCATGATGATGTGAGGAGAAATAGTGCAGTGTAAAATGTTAATTCATTTCTTTGTTACTATTTATAATTTATTGTTGTTTTTCAGGACAACCGAGATGGTAAGAGGGAGGAAAATCTACTATGATAGACCCTGTGCAAATATAAATTCATATACTTTTTTCCACATTGAAAGATCTTGTGAACAAAAATGAGACGTGCATAGAGAAGGGGAGAGAGCTAAAAGTGAATATACACATTACGTTACCTGTAATAATGATGTATATACATATCATTTAGGCATGCAGGTGTATGGGTCAGCTCAGAGAGCATGTACAATGCGAAAAAATAAGCCATGTGTAAATGCCATCTACATGTCTAATGAAGCATTCATTCCTGTTTCATCTAAGTCAAATTTCAACTGGTGGCTCAGAGGCCCTGCTCTGTATATCCTTGCATTTAGCAAACCTCCTCACTGACCTCAGCTCTTCCGCTGGGGAACGGTGGGATGTGTAATAATCTTGGTAGACTTCCTTCTGCTCTATCCAGACATAAGGTAGATCTGAGTCTCTCTCA
The DNA here is from genome assembly GCF_000705375.1 of Tinamus guttatus. The sequence goes on from NW_010579570.1 coordinate 179,791, forward strand.
AAGGCAGGAGAACTTAGTCCCTTTAATTTACATGGTGAGTTAGGGAATTAATAAGGAAACTGGCATTTATACCAGTCTTGATTAATGAATGCCACAGAAACATTAACTTTCATTTTAAAGAGGAAAACCCTTCAGTATTCAGGCAGGGAGTGGTTTGTACAACACTCACAGGGCAAAGCCTTTGAGTCATATTCCTATCAATCAGAACTATCCAGTGGAATTAACAACCTACAATTTAAACATTATGACAGGATCCATGCTTGTAAAGAAATCTGCACTTCTAGCTTTGTCTCCAAATCAGTGCTTGTAGAATGGTTAATCTCCTCAGGAAACTTCCAGATTGGGTCTATCAAAGTAAAATGAGTGGGCAGATTTATGACAAAAAATGTGATAAAAGAATAAAACTCAAAAAGATGGTGATTTAGATCAATCACAAGTCATTCATGCCAGGCAAGTTACAGATCACTTGCTCTTGTCAGTAATTCTGAGCACCACCATTTTGTACTAATTTTAAATAAAATTATTCAGGCAATCTACACCTCATAAGCCCAGCATCACTTCGGGAATGTTAAATCATTTAGTACCCCGAGTTCCCTTTTAAGCACAATGCCATAACAACAGTGAGGGCATTGACATTCAACATGTTCAGCTCAAAAGCCACCGATTATGAAATAGTGCTCCTTTTCATTATGTCATAGCCAGACTGGTAAAATAGGATTCTGAGCCATGAAAATACTTAAATCAATAGTAGCTGATGACATCTTATAGCTCCATGACTGTCAAGCTGATTAATATGCCATAAATTTGCAAAGCAAGACATACTTAACAGATTGTGCTCTTTGCATATGATGCATCAGCATTTCATCGCCCATTTGAAGATCCAAGCTTGCTGTGGCTCATGTAGCTGCTGTCCCTGGTTTAGACATTGGGGACTAAAAGAGGTAAAGGAAAATCTTAAGTGTGTGATTTGATACAGTTGCACAGAGGCTCTATAGCCAAGGGCTGTGACAGCCCATACCCAGTTTTGCTTGGTGAAGGAGTAGCTTTTAACACAAAAACACCTTCCAGTACATATATTTATCTTTATTACTAATGCTTTACATTATGGGAAGAAACATATGAAGACACCAGTACAGGCTGGGTACTGACCTGCTGGAGAGCAGCTCTGCGAAGGACCTGGGAGTCGTGGTAGGCAAGTTGACCATGAGGCAGCAGTGTGCCCTCGTGGCCAAGACGGCCAATGGGATGCTGGTGTCTCCAGCAGGTTGAGGGAGGTGTTCCTGCCCCCTCTACTCAGCCCTGATGAGGCCACATCTGGAGTA
>NW_010579570.1:181182-195557 GCF_000705375.1 Tinamus guttatus
TGATCAGGGGCCTGGAACATCTGCCCTAGGAGGAGAGGCTGAGAGAGCTGGGCCTGTTCAGCTTGGAGAAGAGAAGGCTGAGAGGGGATCTAATCAGTGTCTATAAATACCTCAAGGGAGGGAGTGAAGAAGATGGTGCTGGCCTCTTCTCACTGGTGGCCACTGATAGGTCTAGAAGCAATGGCCACAAACCGAAGCATCAAGTTCCACAGGAACTTAAGGAAAAATTTCTTCACAGTGAGGGTGACAGAGCACTGGAACAGGCTGCCCAGAGAGGTTGTGGAGTCTCCTTCTCTGGAGATCTTCAAAAGCCGCTTGGACGCAGCCCTGTGCCATGTGCTCTAGGTGACCCTGTGTGTGCAGGGGGGTTGGACTAGATGATCTCTAGAGGTCCTTTCCAACCTTAAGGAATCTATGATTCTATGGTTTTATGATTTCTAATAATCATTTTCTTTACTCCCCACAAGATAAATTTAGGCATAAAATCATGTGAAATGAGGCTCCATAAAATTCTGCATTCGCCTGGTGATTTGGTACATGATCATTCTTGTTTGTGAGACAGGAATGGGAATATAGTATTCACTGCTCTGTGTTACATAGGCCGCTCACTGATATACGTGCTCTGATAATTCTGATCTTCTTCCAAAGCATATGAGAAACTTTTTCTAAGTGGATTATAAAGTGAAGTTGTCATTGTAAAATCTAAGGAGATCTGTTTGATTCAAGCAGTAAAATGTAGAAGCGATAAAAAATTGACAAGCCATAAAAGAGCCAACTTCATACTTTGTTCTCAAGTCCAGTGCATTCTTCTTTACTGATCTGAAATGGCAAAAGAGGGTGATTACATGAATTATTAATCTGGTTAGGTTTTCAGCTAGGCAATACTTAGGAAGGTTAAAGATTTCCTTTGCAAACTACTGAGTAAAATGTACAAGATTCTACTAGGGATTCTCAGTGCTTGGCACATCTCCTATCACAAGGAAGGCTAAATTGGGTCACTTTGGTTGATATACTACTATTTCTACATACTGATGTAAATAATAAATACAGCAATCCAAAAAAGAAGTTACCCAGAGTAGCTCATGTAAACCAGATCATTTTTCATATCTGTCTGTCCGTTTCTAGAAGTTTGTGTTTCCTTTTATTCTGACCAATTTATACTTAAATCAGTGTTGAAAACATAGTATAATACATCTTACCTGTTTTATTTGTAAGTTTGAGGATTTTGCCTCTGCAAGACGGTAAGTCATCCACCAGCCTGCATCTTGGGGATTGGGGTCTATGGCCATTTCCACCCAGCTGATCTTTTCTTGGCGGGGTAGGGAGCGTGAGAGATGGAAAAGAGCATCGGGCCAATATACCAATGACCAATGAATAGACCAGTTCCTTCTTTTCCTCCTGACAGAGCTCCAAAAAAACTGGTCTCCTCCTGTTAACGCAAACAATTGCTGGGAAACGACAGGAGGGATCCCAGAGTTGGGAAATTGCCTCTTCTTGAAACAGCTCCTATAGTCTTTCCTGCTGTGCTCCAGGTCCAGATGCAGGAGAGATTCTGCAGCAAATACAGAAAAGTGGTTATCCAGCTCCTGGGACTGCTGAAGTGGAAATAGCATGAATTCATTTTAAGGCACTAAGTTGTGAAGTGCTTTGAAAATTAAAAGCAGTAGAAAAGAAAGGAATAATAAGCACCTCACAGTAAATAAAAAAAAAAAAAAAAAAAGCATAAATCCAAGAGGATGACTTAATCCAAATGAGTTAACTGCTCTATTTTTCTTGATGCATTAGTCTTTCATTAATCCTTCTAATGCAAACAGCTTAGAACAGCACCTTATTGGTCTGGAGATAACACTGTGAAAAACTATTTGGCAGCCTTTTCTAGGAATATGCCCTAAAGGAACCTTGCTTAGCCAAATGTCACTGCATATTTTAATATCGATTTGCTCTTTGTAAATCACGGTCTTTCAAAGTGCCAACCATTTTGTTTTAATCTCTTGACAGAATAAGCTTGACAATGTCCGGCGAAGAAGTCCACATATTACAGTCAGTGATAAGGAAAGGATAGTCCCTTCTTGGTTCAGGAAGGACTATTTAGTTCTGCCCTCATTAATTATATGCATCTATTCACAATTAGGTTAGAAGTCAGCAGCAAATCGAACTGGCCTGGGAATTATTGTGAAACAAAATGAATTTTACAATCTGTCCCAACTGCCCTTTGTGGTGCCTCGCATACGAGATATCTGTTACTGAAAAAGCTCAAAGTCACACTAAACATTTGCTGCTGAGAATCCTTTTAGATCATCTGCTTTTGCATTTTTTTAGGCCAGTTTGGAAACCGTAGCCTGCATGTCTGGGATAGGTGATTTCAGTCTAACGTTGCCGCAGTAGCACTCTCTAATAGCTGTTTGGCCTTAATTGGATTCCCTTATTCTACCTGCTACCTTTATCATCTCTAGCTTTATGCACTCCAGTTTTCATTAAAGAGTTACTCGCTGTACACAGGTGTGGGTTAAGAATACTTTTGTGATTCTGTTACTAATTTTCCCTGGGTCTTTATAGCATACTCATATTTAGCACTTCTGATTGCCAGTTTGTGTTAGCCTGGTATTCTCAAATCCTTTTATAAATGGTGATTTATAAGTTGAAAGGATTTCTGAATGCTCTTACGAATTGTCTTTTCTCTCTCTCTCTATATATATATATGTATCTATGCGTATATATATCATATACATATATGTAGAGAGAGATCTGATCGCTCACTGTCTTCTTTTTTTCTGGTAACCCTTTTTTCCTGTATACAGGGAAAAAAAGGATTAAATTTTGAACTCATTTTCACAGTCTTTGCATGGGTGTGAAGGTTTACATAAGTGGCAGAGAGAAAAATGATGCTCAACAAGGACAGCATTATGCATTTTGAAGGATCTATGCAAAAAACTGTAGTAAAAAGTATAGGTTCTAAAAAGATATCTGGAGGAGGTAAAAAGAGCAGCTAGTGGAAAAAAATACTGTAAAGTCTTTCAAAATGTACTCATGAGATTGTTAGTTCTGAGGCAGAGAATGGGGGAAAAAAGACAGGACAAAAAGAATTGGGAGGAGATAGAGCAAGAGAAAATATAAGATGAGGTATCAGCAGAAGCAAGTTTAGACAGATAGGGATTTGATGATGAGAAGGAAAAAAAAAAAAGAATTTCCTGTTAAAAGCAATTCATCCCAGGTTGTTTTCCTCTCTTCCACAGGAGGAAAAAAAAAAGAAAAAAAAAAGCTTTTAACATTTTGTTCTGCTTTGCATAAGTTCTTATACTGACCTCATCATTACAACACTGGAGTTCATTTCAGTAGTTCATTAAGTGTTATTTGACAGACCTCTCTCATGTGTAGTTCATTCCTTCCTTTTGTCTTCTCAGGTGCAGAAATAGCTTTGCAGTTGGAATATATATTTTGGTAGCCTTTTTTTTAGTTTGTTGGTTTAGTTTATTTATATACTAAATTACATATATATACTTATGTACAGCTATTCTGGAGAAGGAAAGCAGGAAAGGAAAGGAATAGGAAAAGAGGGAAAGGTCTCTGTCCTGTGGTTAAGAATAGTGACATTCATGCTGGTTCTTCAGTCCTGAGGGACTTTGTCTACAATGTATTTGCAACCACCAGGACATTTTGCTTCCTGCACAGAATAACTTTTTCTCTTCCTGTTCAAGTAAACTCGAAGCTGAGAATTGGAGTCAATTGCTGCACACCTTGAACACAGCTTGCCTGGGGGAGCTAGTTAATGTGTTAAATATCCTTGCCCTGGGAGAGAGTTTCCTCTGAAAAGACTGAGAGAGTGACCAAAATTTGATGATTTGCAAAGGTTAAATAGCACAGTTGGAAAACTAAATACAGCAACATAATGAGAAATTAGGAGCTAGGAAGAAATGCTTTTTTGTTTCCTATGGGATATGAAAATATTTGTATCAGAAAGGAATCTGGAGAGATTTCTAAGGCCACTCTCCTGCTTTGAGGCAGGACCAAATACTTCAAAGCTACCTGATGTGTAATTCTGCCTTATTCTTACAATACCTCTTACTGCAAATAAACCTCACTGCTTCTTTGCCCATCCCCATGGTCATTCAGAACAGTTTTATTGCTCCTCTTTCCTGCCAGCATTGGTTTGAAAAGCAGCCAGTGCTCACTCGTGCTGAATATAACCTCAGATTTGTTCATGGGTCTTACATAAGACTCTCCTGTTTATACCTACATTATGGCATTCATTTTCTTCCTATTGCTTCTTTTGTTCTTGCTGTTGTTGGCAATAGGATGATGAGGTGACTTAGAATGTGGAAGCCTCCAGATGCAGAATCACAGTCAAACTAGCTTTTCTTAAGTTTATTTATTCATTCAGTTAGTTAATTCTTCATGCTTCAGTGTAGGACTTTCCACATGTCTCAGCTGTACTTTATTTTTTTTTCAGTCTCATTTCTCATAATATTTTCTATTTATAAATCTCCAGTGCTCAAGAGCATGCCCTCCCCCAATTGGATATCCCTCACAAAAGGAACACCTCGTATCAGTCCCGGTTCCTCTGGCACAGGTAGCTCTCCATCCTTTGGCACAACACTAAAGCCAGATATAGCATTCTGCTTCTTGTTGCTTTATTTCTTTAGGACAGACCATTTCCTGTCATCTGCCATACATTTGTTTATCCACTCACGTAATGGGGAAAAGTCCCTTAATAAAGATAGCACGTGAGAGCAGTAAGACCCAGTATGATAATGTGTCAGGTCCACAGTGTTTGCTCCAGAGATGCCTTTGGATAAAAAAAAAAAAAAAAAGGTATTTGCTATAGCTGCATGAGTATCCTATCCCCAGTTTTCTTTTTTAGCAGTTTAGGGCTGGGGAGAAACTTGGTAGTGGTGCTGGATCTGTGTGCATAAAGTCTCAGAGGAAATGTTGAACCTTCCGCATGCTTACAGGGCCTTAGCTGTTGGCCTTCTTGGTCAAGTTTATTTTTAATTGAAATATACTCTCATTCCTAAAAGGAGATTAAAGGATGGGATTGCCTACAAACATACTTTCAGCGTAAATGAAATGAAATGAATGAGCATGAATTGGTTTTGAGTATCTTATAAATAGTATGGATAAGTTGGATAAGATTCCTAATAGCATATGTTCAAATAATTTCAAAAATAAAAATATCTCAGCAAGTTTTACAGTAAAATACATGGGCGAGGTACTTTTTAGCTTATCTTACTTTACTTTAGCTTATCTTCACTTAGCAGTGAAATAACATCCATCTATGGCAAGAAAAGTATTTGAAAGATAATGGGATTTACAGTTTGAAATTGTATTCCTCTTGACATCTCTACTGAATGCCAAAGATTATGGGGTTTTTTTTCTGTATTTTTTGAATCCTGCTTAACAAAATTTCCAGTAGTCCCAAATGCAACGAGGATGGGATGTCCAAAGATTTGACCAATAAGGGTCATTTAAGGGTTATTTACTTTTTGTCTTTAACATCATCATCTTTAGTACTGGGAAAAACTGATGATTTAAGAAAAAAAAGTTATTTCGGCCATCTTACTGGAAGTATAAAATAAACATCAAGGAGTTTGTTGAATATTTCTGTCTTTTGGACTTAATATGCTCCACTAAATGTTACAGATAAATATTTGTTTTTCATATTTCCCTACATTAAGTCAGTTACACCAGTTAGACAGTTAATACAGCAATATCTTTTATACTACCGTTTATCTTTTTACTAGCATTAAAGTAAGTTATATAGTACTAAAATGTGAAACAAGTTGCTGGCATTACTACTGAGACTTCTTATAAAAATCTGGACAAAACATATAGAAAAATGTTTTGTTTGGTCACTGGAAAAATACTTCTAAAGTGATACATATTCAAATGTAAATAAAGAAGGAAATACATTGAAAACAGTGTTTTTGAAAGGCTGGAAAAGACAAGAAACCATATTCGAATTTATGAACTTTTCTAGATGTTTATATCTTTGAATGAAAATTAATGAGACTGTTTCTGAAGTGTCACTGCTGTCTGCTTTCCTTAATTTTGTACCCACCATCAATGGATTCATAGAAATTGTTAGTGATTCGTAAGTTTAGAAATACTCCATTATATGTTTCTGTTTTATTCTTCTATGGAGCTCGGAACACAGCAGAAATTCATGGGCTATCCGTTGAACTGCAGTAATCAAATCTAGCTGTGCGTTTAAGCCACCACAATAACAAAGCTAAATGAACTCACTTGAACCACGTTTAAACCATAAGTTGTTGAACTGGTGATAACTGCCTCAGTGTTGCTCTATTTTTAATGTGAAAATAAAAAAAAAATGCTTTCTTCTTTTAGAAGAGCATTTCCTTAAGCATTATTTTAAACAATCCCAGTATTTTCTGAACTTTTTTTTAAAGAAGTTATTGAATGGCTACCCCCTCTTGAATATGGCAGTCTGATATACAAGCCATCTATGTTGTGTGTATATATATATGAGGTGTTTTTTCTGGCATGTGTAAAAAACAGTCTTTCAATACACAATATGCAAGTATCTTAACACATATCATGCCAGAGTTTCTTTATCATAGTTGAGAGTCTATCAATCATCAATTTGAACATGAAGAGATACAAATACTTAATTTGTAATGCATTTCCAAAAGTATTTTAATTTGTTTCTCTAATAGGTGGTCTCCTCATCTTTATTTTGAATGTAATAATAAAAATTTATAATTTTATAAATTGCATTTGGCCAGCTCAACATGAAAGGAAAATTCCTTTAGCTCTTGATCAAAAATGCAGAGCCTTTACTGAGTCTGACTATAACCAATTTAATAAAGAGGAAAAACAGGTTCTTTGAAATAAGATTTCAAAGCCGCTCTTCAAGAAAGGAAATATAATAGTTTCAAAGGTGAAGATAGATGGTAATTCCTATTTTTGACAATCTTAGATAGAAAAGAAACTGGTCAAACTCAAATCCTTGAAATCACATTTAGATGATATATCAAACAATAAATGTTTGTTCGGTTATAACTTTGCTTTTTGCTGTTCATTTTTTCTAACTTTTCAGCAACAGTGTGGGGTGAAAGCAAATCTCTGTGAAGAAAAACCTACTAGAGCTTTTATACTGAAGCCTATAGCATCTTGCTATTTTTAATAATGCAGTATTAGTAATTGCCATGCTAACCTGCAGGCAACATGCCTCTGCAAAAGGACAAATAGGAGCCGGCTGGCATTCAGTCCTTCTTCTTGAGTCACAGGTGGGATTGGAGCCCATGAGGCATGAGGCCACCTACACAACAAAAGGAGGGATGACTTGTGATGTTCTTTTGGTTTTGACAGATAAGAACAAGTCATACGTAGCTTAAAAACTTAATTTATGATAGGTGGATGTATTCCACCCTTCTTGTCCTGTTTTATTATTTGTAAAGGGGCTGCAGCAGAGCCTTGATGAATCATCTTTTGTGCAGTTGGGCATTCTGGTATAAATTCTACTAACCTGCCTAAAATAGCAAAGATTAATTACCAGGCAAGGACATGATATACCGCTTGGGCAGCTCACAGTTTGGCCCTGTGTAAATCTTGTTGCTTATTTGCGTTTTTCTCTCTGTCTTTGCATCTCATCCTGACAGGTGCATGCCCAATCACTGCGAACACGGTGGCAAATGCACTCAGACGTGGGACAGCTTCAAGTGCACTTGTGATGGAACCGGATACAGTGGCGCCACTTGTCACAACTGTAAGCAATGCATCAGTTTCAAAATCATGCTTGCATCTAATGAATCTTGTCTACACAGGGTTGTGTTTATGTAGCACTGTGCAGCACTGTGCAAAGGGACCAGACCTGCACAGGTGTTTTAGCAGGGTGGCCTGACCAAAGTAAATCTCAGCAACTGCACATGGCATTTCGTACAGTTACAGTGAATCTGTCCTAAACTGCTGGGCAGAGTTGCTGAACAATTTGAAGTACTGGTTTGGATTGCTAATCGTGCAACATGTTTTGGTCATTTTAAAATCAAAATATTTGCTTATGTTGTAAGTCTTGCAAATAAGAATTTGCTATGAGCTCCTGTCCTAGAGTATTAAAGCAAAGAAAGAAGAGAAAAAGGTGCAGTTGCTCCTCTTTACAAGTTCGGAACCATGTGTGATGGTGACATGTGTCTTCAGTTCATACATTTAAAGTGACACTTTCATCTGCAAAGTAAAACATCTAAAACATCTAGAAGATTCGGAAAATATATCCAGTCCTTCCCTTCTCCATTTTTTTCACTTGGGGAACTGCATCTTAATATTAAAGAGAAAGCAAAGATACTTCTAAACAGGTGAAAACATAAATTTGGAGCATATTTGTGTGTATGTACACACGTGTGTTCAGGAAAAGATGCATATATATGTGTGTACCTACATAAATAGCTATATATCACAGAATCACATAAAGGCTTTTGTGTTGAAAGTTACATTGTCAAGCGTTAACCTATTTTTTTTCTGGAAATTTGGTAGATCAACCCACTGAACCAGCAGTGAGGTTCTTTCTTTCACTTCAGAATTCTTTTTAAATTGCAAAGGAGTTCTAAGGCCTATAAACCCCTTCTTCTACAACACATTCCAGGCGAGAAAATTATCAAAACTATTACAGAACTCTCAGCAAATATTTAACTTTGTTCACCCTTTAATTATTCTCCTAAACATGAGGGGACCTGAGCAGTGTCTATAAGTACCTCAAGGGAGGCAGTGAGGAGGATGGGGCTGGCCTCTTTTCAGTGGTGGCCACCAACAGAACTAGAGGAAATGGCCACAAACTGAAGCACCAAAAGTTCCACAGGAACTTAAGGAAATTTTTTTTAACAGTGAGGAGGTGACAGAGCACTGGAACAGGCTGCCCAGAGAGGTTGTGGAGTCTCCTTCTCTGGAGATCATCCAAACCCGCTTGGACGCAGTCCTGTGCTACGAGCTCTAGGTGACCCTGTGTGTGCAGGGGGCTTGAACTGGATATCTCTTGAGGTCCCTTCCAGCCTTAACGATTCTGTGATTCTGTGATTCTGTAATACCTTTAGAGATCATCTAGTCTAACCCCCCTGCTCAAGCAGGATCACCTAGAGCACGTGGCACAGGGTAGCATCCAGGTGGATTTTGAAGATCTGCAGAGAAGGAGACTCCACAGCCTCTGTGGACAGCTGTTCCTACACAGCTGACAGAGCTGTACAGAGCTCTATCACCTGTACACTAAAGAAGTTCTTCCTCATATAGCACAGACACTCTTGTGGGCTTTGTTATTAAAGATTTGGTAATGATTGGTATATAATAACATATTAATTCTCCCGGGCCTTGTTTCCAAGTGGTCACAATCTGTCCCAGCCTCCTGGCCAGCCTGCCCACTTGTGGTGTCTGACTGGGCTGGACCAGGCGTGCAGAAGGAAACTGGCATCAGTAATTCAGGCTTCCTCCTCACACCTCTGAACTTTTCAGCCAGGAAGGGCACCAGCTGCTTGGCAGCAGTTTGGATAAGAGGGCAGGATACAAGTCACCCAGGCAGAGGCCAGGCTCAGAGACAGCACTAGAGCCTGAGAAGGATACATCCATTCCAGTTCTGAACATGGCTGTTACAGCCAATATTGATCAAGGCACTGGAAATACCATCCAAAAAAGAGCTTAAAATAGTGAAAAGAACTAAATTTGAAGCCTCTTTATGCTGCAGTCTTAGAGCTTTATTTCAGGCAGCAAGCTTGGGCAGGTCAGGCAGGGCAAGGCCTCTTCCTTGTTCCCATGCCACTAGCCATTTTTCTGCTGACAGCAGGAAAGCAGCTTTCAGTGCAGCATGGAGATGGCACCATTCTGCTCTCACTTTGCCTAAATCTCTCGGTCCAATTGCCAGCAGGAAGACAATGCCCTCTCCATTTGCTTTCCTTTTTTTCTCCTCCCCTTCAGACAAAGATTTTGCAGGCAGGACAAGGTTATTCCCAGCAGGAGGGAGACCGAAAGCGATTCTGTCCATGCAACGTTACTGCGACATTCATTGATGGTTTTAACCTTCCTAGGATTTTCTCAATTTAAGGATGATTTTCCCCTTCCTGTTTTTTTTTTTTCCCAAATATTCAGATATTTTCCCTCCACCTTCAGTCTCAAGCCTGTCTGTCTCAGCACCTCAAACCTGAACTCTCTGCACAGACTAAACACTACATCTCTTTGGCTTTTAAAGTGCTCCTACCAAAATATTGGCACTTTGTCCCTATCTTCTGAAAGGAAGGCAACTACCAGCAAAGATGGGACATATCCAGATTTCACCTACAGACCCCAGAGCAAACTGGACCATGCAGCATGTAGCTGGAGACTTGGTTTCGGGGCCCATCTCAGCTAGCGATTTATCATGTAGGTTTGCATGTGCCCTTGCATCAAAGACAACACAGATTCACTTTGATTGGGGGTATGAGCAGCGATGCAGCTTGCCCCCATGCAGAGACCCCTTAAAATATAGATACATGCAATTGGATCAAGTCATCTTTGAAACTATGATCTTGCTTGTACTTTCCCACTTTCACTTCCATTTTCTAATGAGAGAGATGATGCTGTGCTCAGATGCACAGCAGCCCTGTTCGGTGAGAGCTGGGAGCAGCCAGTGTTGGTCTGTTTTCGTTTCTAGCTCTCATGCATTAATATACAATATCAACATTGTTCCTTCCATACCTCATGCTGCCTCGTAGTGACAGAAAACACTCTCCCTTGAGCCTGCACCCTAGGCTCCTAAGAGCAATTTTAGTCCTCTCTCTACTCCAAAGTGATAAAGCCTCCTTCCTCCAGCTATTTTAAGAGGAACAAGGAGATCTCCAAGACTCCTTCCCCAACACTAACCCAAGGAGGACAAATTTTTCATGACTGCAAGGAGAAACCAAAAGAACTAAGTTGCACTGGTTTGAAAATGACCTCCAGGAATATTTCAGAAGCACTTTGTTGCCCAGCTGTCGGCCATTCAATAAGGCTGGATGATCCTGTTGCACAGTGAGCCGGTATCCCTTACCCAGAGGACAACCAGAAGGACACACTGACACACTGCACAGATACTATTGCACCAAACTGGGGGTATGGATTTTATTTGGGTCTGAACTGAAAGACTTGCACATGCTAAGACCTCAGTCAGCCTTCCTTTTACTCCTTTGTCTGTAATTAGTGCCTAAAAAGAGCAAAGGGAATGTATGAGGCTCAGAAACCTGCACTGACTTTAATCTTTCTTGACGTATATGTAACCACAGCCATAACTCTAGTAAGTAACTGATGGAGTAATGACAGCAGGAACTCCAGCATTACTGGCAAGACCCAAGTGGAATTCAACTGCATTTTCCCAGCTCTTGTGTCCTATTTTAGCAAGAGCATAGGTGAAGAGGAGGAGCTTTCCTCTGCTTCAATCCTATTCTCCTTCCACTGCACACGCTGAGGTGTCTGTGTGGCTTCCAAGAAGGAGGCAGTGCCTCTTTCATACCCAGGATGTTTTCTCTCTAACTGGAAGCTATGGGTTTGATATAGAATTTATTTCAGTCAATGAAATGCCTTGCCTAGAAGATAATGGTTAAACTACCCACAGTCCCTTAGAAATTGCCAGATGTGACTTTTAGCCCTTCAGTGGGGCTAGAGGAGAGAGAAGAGGACTGACCTTTGGAAACAAAACAGAGCAGAGAGCTGGTGTTGCAAATCGATAGAGGCCCAAAGCACTTCCTGGGGCTGGTAGCAACCTCCATTCCACTGGACATGCTACTCCTCAGGGATGGCATGTCACAAAGCCACCGCACCAGTGCCTCTGTGATTATGACATCCAGGGGCCAAAGCCCTCCTGGGCCCCTGCAGCCAGAGCACTACCAGAGTGTTTGCTCTGGAAGATACAGCATCCTGGCAGCACTGGGACGAGGCGAGTGCTTCTAAACTGTTGACTCCCGAAGCTCGAACATCTTGACTTCACACTCTCTTCTTTAAAGGATAACTACTGTTTTTTCTTAACATTTCTACTTATTAAGACCCTCCCAAAGGCCAAGTGGGTTGCCTGCCACATGGAGCAGACAGGCTCAGGCCCAGCAGGTGACAGTGGGCATGTGCACCTTGAGGAGCAGAAGCAGGAGCCACGTGAGGGCTCTGCTGTTCCCCAGCTGCCAGCCAGCCACCCACGCAGCGGCACCTCGGCCCAAGAGCCACAGTCAGCGCCCACACCGGCAGCTCCCTCCCTTGGGGACAAGGGGCAGCAGCCGAGCTGCAGCTCCCCTGAAAGGGCTGATGGCGGCCCAGAGGGCCTAGAGGAGGTGCCTCCACCAGAAGAGCACTCAGATCCTGCACCCATGTCTGCTTGAGCAGCACAGGAATCTCTCAAGAGCAGAGGTGGGACATCCGGACCTTGTTCTGACAAGAAGTGACCTCTTGAACATCCCCTGCAACTGCAAAAGGTATTGGGAGGTCCTCTCAGATGAAGAATTAGGAAAACAAAAACAAGGAGTTGTCAAAAAACAAGGAGTTTTTCCGAGTCTGTATAACTGACTTCCTGCTTACTATTGATGCCAAAAAGAGACTGGGACTGTTACAACTTAGCAGGAAGAAGCGCTTTGAGGTGCTGCACGCAAAGGAAACCTCCAAGAGGTGAAATACCACAGCTCAGTGCCACCACAGCACGGCTATCTTGTTAATGTCACATCCATGATGGAACCTGCTGGCATTTCTACGGCAGAGCCCTTTGATGGGAGATTTTCTCCCATGCAAGAGGGATGAGACGGTGGCTGCAGCACCAGTGCTATCTCTGCTCAAGCAGAGAATGCGGCATCAGCCCAGGTCATCAAAGACACCAACCATCCTCAGCCTGACCTGGATGGATAAAGCATATGGGATTACAGCTGTCCAGGTTGTTTGGAAACACACTGTCCAAGAACCTTTACTGTTCTAATTCAACCAAAGTTTCTAACTAATCCTTTTTGCCTATACTACTTTGGAAAAAAAAAAAAAAAGATTTTTTATTTTTGATTAAAGGACTTTATTACTGTTTTTAGCTTATGTGTTGCTATAGTATTAAAAGTCTTTACTTCTCAGCAAGAAATTAATACGCTCACCAGTGTGTCTGTCCTCTCAGAATGCCTGGAATTTTGTGCCTTTCTAGAATATAATGGCAGACAAAAGAACAGAAGAACCTCAAAATTATAGCATTGAGGCAGATTGAAACAGCCTTAACTCCTCCCTTATTGAACATACGGTAGCTACCAGGATTTATTAGAGTACGTCCCAACTGTGTTCACAGTATTAGTGATTGATAGCTGCCAATAATGAGGGGATTTGCTGAAGCTTGCCAGAGTTTGTATCCTGCCAGGAGATCTTGGGCCTTCGCTCTGCTGTCGTGATACTGGCCCCATCTGTCCTTGCTAACTTGTGCAGTGTCTGTGCATCCTTAGACATATTTGGTGTGCTGTCTTGCGCACACCACAGTAGCAGTCACAAACTTTGACTTCGTCACAGTAGCAGTACAAAAGAGATATTTGGGGAGAGGAGGGAGATTGGAATAATAACTGTGGCACATAGTGTACTGAAGGCAGTAACTGAAGGCAATTTTAAAGAGTATAATGGGTTGCATGAGAAGGTTGTAAAGTTTAGCAGACTTCGTTATTCCACGGAGTAGGGAAGTGTTTAAGTGCAGGGAGCACTTGTTCAGTACCACTTTACTTAAATATAAGATAATGTTAGAAAACAATGGTATTATATAGTAAAATATTGTTTCCTTTCTCAGAGTTTACAGAGTATGTGCTATGGGTATAACGGGGCACTTCTCAAAGACCTTGGAGTCAAAAATACATTAGTGGGTATCATAACTCTATACCTTATAATTTTCATGGCTTTGAGCTTTGCTGAACTTGGAGGAACAAGGTAATTCTGTGTTAGTGAAGTTTTTTGCCAGTGAATTGATTTTTGCTTTGGTCAGTGAATTCAGCACTTTCCTAAGCTTTTGGCCCAAGGCACAAGGGCAAGGCTTTGCTGCCTTGGCTGAATTTCAGATTGGGTTTTAGGTTCCTTTGAAGCTGAAATTCAAAGACAAACTCAAGGGATGACCTCCTTGAAGTAAAAAGGAGAAAATGTTTGCATGAAACCCTTGTGAATCAAAATGGATTTGTTTCACAAAGGTCCAATCATAATATTTTTATCATATGGTAGCAAAAACAATAATTAGTGTAGTGAGATGAGGAAATGTGTATTCTGGGGCTTAAGCATTGTCAAAGTTATAAAACAACCCCCCCAAAACAGAGAATTAAAACTTCCAAATAAATAAGTAAATCTAACAGCTATAATCATGAATATATCTAATTACTTAAAATGTAAAATGTAAATTAGTTAAGCACATTTACCATTTTAAGATCACAAAATAATGTGCTTTTCAGAAT